>JAYESA010000006.1:239955301-240035301 GCA_036927795.1 Iris macrosiphon
TTCGTATAATACATGTATATTATACCTGACAGGTCAACAGAGGGGGCCCACAGCTTGTCTCCGGCGGGAGGACGGCGGCGGAGGAGGCGGCGGCCGGCCGGAGGATCGACTGCAACAACAACTGCTCTTAGTAGCAACAGCAGTAGCAGCAGCTTGCGGAGGCTACGGCGACCGTGGCGGTGGCGGAGGTGGTGGTGCAGGCGGTCGGTTCGGTGGAGGGGATCAGGGCGAGCAGTCTGGTGGTGGTGGCGGAGGTCAGGGGTGGCGGTGGTGGTGGCTGGAGGCGGTCGGGATGGGGGAGGCTGTGTAGTCGAGGGGAGGGGCCGGGACACTGCAGGCGAGCTGCCGGCGTCGGTGGTGGTCGGAGGCCAGGGGTGGTGGGTCAGTCCGGCGGAGGGGGTCAGGGCGAGGCGAGTGGGGGTGGTGGCGGTGGTCCACGACGGTGGTAGGCGGAGCTGGGGGAGGTCGGGTGTGGTGGTGGCTGTGGTGGCTGTGGTGTTGGTGGAGGTTAGGTGCTGTGGAGGCTCAGGGCGGCGGAGGCGGTGGCCGGAAGGGGGTGGCGGTGGTCGGAGGGAAGGGCAGGGATGTGGCGAGCCTGTCGGCGGAGTATGGTGGCCGGAAAGCGGGCTGAGGGTGGTGGTGTGGGGTTTAGGGAATAGGGGTAGTCGGGTTTTTATAGGGTTAGGGGGATGGCATGGGTAGTAAATAGGGGGAAGTTCAAGGGTATTTAGGTAATTTGGTTTTTTGGGATATTTTGGCAGCCATTTCAGATATTTTGTGGGTCCCACATGACACGTGGACGGTCCATATTCACCAGCCAATGAGGTGATGCCACCTCACACTAGAAATTTGCATAAAAACCCCTGAAATTTCACAAATTACAAATAGGTCCTAAAATTGGTATTTTGCGTAATTACGCAATTTATCTGATAAAATACCATCTTCCCAGAAAATACTAAAATGCTCAGAATTGAGAGGGAAAAGCTGTGGGAGGGTCCTGAGGGGGTGGGGGTGAGTCTGGGCAGGGGCAGGGTCTGGTTTCTGGGTGATACGGGTCATCGTATTTATTATTTAATAAATACTGCGCATGGTGTTCTCTAATTATTTAGAGGCAGGTAGGGCCATAATTTTTCTACGGTGTCAATATACTAATTGTAGTATATTCAAAATAGAACATTATCGTATTTTTGTTTGGGTAAAACAGGTGCCTGTTGGGCCTCAAATCTCTAGGGGTACAGAGATGGGTAAAGAGCAAGAAATAAAATAGGAAATAAATACGGACTTTTGTAATGATATTTGTGCGTCTCAAACGAGGCTCAAAATAAAGCATCTGGGAGTTGCACAAAAATCAGGAAAATAGTCTAACATGTCTAGGGCAGGTATGTGAATTTTGTTTGGGAATAACAGCTAGTGTAATGTCCTAAATAATTGTGTGAGGGACAGGTGCACAAATCAATAGGATATGTAAACAAAATAAATTTTAAAAAGTTGCAATAATTCTAATTAGCTAAAATAAATCCTAAATTACTGAAATCTGGTCGAGGGAGTTTATAATCTACCCTCCTTAGAATATTTCGTCCTCGAAATAAAAACAGACATATAATGAGAATGAAAGATTGATTTGAAATATTAGGACATACCCTGGTTTGGAAATAGATGGGGTAAACGCTGTCGAATATCCTCCTCTCGTTCCCAGGTTAATTCACCTGGTGCATGATGTCTCCATGCAACACGAACTAGAGGGATAGTCTGGCCTCGCAACACCTTTTCGCTACGATCTAGGATCTCTACGGGCTCCTCTTGGTACGATAGGCTCGGGCCGACGGTGATCTCTGAATGGTCCAGTACATGACTCGGGTCTGCAATGTATCTCCTCAGCTGAGATACGTGGAAGACGTCATGCACTCCTTCTAAGGTCTGAGGTAGGGCTAGCTTGTAGGCAACTTCTCTGATGCGTTCTAATACATCGAAGGGTCCAATGTACCTTGGACTCAGTTTTCCTCTTCCTCCAAATCTGATAGTACCTCGAGTGGGTGAGATCTTCAAGAACACATGCTCTCCCACTTGGAACTCTAGAGGTCGTCGATGTACGTTGGCCCAGTGCTTCTGTCTGTCTTGTGCAGCTCGTAGGTGTCCTTGTATCTTCTTTACTTTTTCCACCGTACGAACAACCAATTCTGGTCCCAAGATCTGTCTTTCGCCAACATCGCTCCAGCATACTGGGGAACGACATTTCCTGCCATACAAAGCTTCAAAGGGAGCCATTTGAATGCTTGCTTGATAGCTATTGTTGTAGGAAAACTCCACCAGGTGCAAATGATCTTCCCATGATCCGCTGAAATCAAGCATGCAGGCTCTCAGCATATCTTCTAGCGTCTGGATGGTGCGTTCTGATTAGCCATCAGTCTGCGGATGGTACGAGGTGCTGAACTTGAGGCGGGTACCAAGACTTTCTTGCATACTTCACCAAAAGTAAGAGGTAAACCTCGTATCTCTGTCAGACACTATGCTGACTGGTACTCCATGCAGACGCACTATCTCCTTCATGTACATGTCTGCCAAGACTTCGATAGATTGTCCGACTCTGAAAGGTAAGAAGTGAGCAGCTTTTGTGAGTCTGTCTACGATAACCCATACAGTATTACGAACACTGGGACTTCTTGGGAAGCCCGTAACAAAGTCCATCGTAATGTGTTCCCATTTCCACTCGGGTATTGGGAGGGGTTAAAGTAGACCTGTTGATCTCTGATGTTCAGCCTTGACTTGCTGACACACCAGGCATTTTGCCACAAAGCGTGCTATCTCTCGCTTCATTCCATGCCTCCAGTAGTATTGTCGTAGATCTCTGTACATCTTTGTGCCACCTGGATGTATAGAGTAGGTTGAGCTGTGAGCTTCTGACATCAGCTCCTCACGAAGTTCTCTATTTGGAACATAAAGACGTTCTCCACATCTTAGAGTCCCATCTTCGTGTATACGACATCTTGTCTGGATTCCAGCCTCTGTTCTTTGTCGAAGCCTCTGAAATCTTGCATCTGTTGGCAGTGCAGCTTTGATTCTTTCGACCAATGTTGATTGTAGCTGGTAGTTTGACAATTGGCCGTAAATTCCTGGCATAATGACCTTTATTCCCAACTTTTCTAGATCTCTCAATAGACCTGGTTGGGTGATCATAAAGAATGCCGAGGGTCTTCTGCTTAGTGCATCAGCTACTACATTAGCCTTTCCTGGATGGTACTGCAGATCGATCTCAAAATCCGTCATCACTTCGAGCCATCGTCTTTGTCTCAGATTTAAGTCCTTCTGAGTGTAGACGTATTTCAGACTCTTGTGATCGGTGAATATCTCCACTCGTTCGCCGTATAGATAATGTCTCCATAGCTTCAGGGTGAAGATGACTGCGGCAAGCTCCAAGTCTTGAGTGGGGTAATTCTTCTCATGAGTCCTCAGTTGTCTTGAGGCATAAGCTACAACCTTCCCATGTTACATTAAGACACAACCCAATCCTTTTTCGGATGCATCGCTATAGATTACGAAACCTCCGGATCCAGATGGTATAGTCAAAATGGGGGCAGTAGTCAGACGCTTCTTCAACTCATCGAAAGCTGTCTGGCATTCCTCAGACCAGATAAACTCTTGATCCTTGCGGGTAAGACGGGTAATTGGCTCCGCGATTCTAGCAAAGTTTTCTACGAACCTCCGGTAATATCCGGCAAGTCCTAGAAAGCTTCTCACCTCCGAGACATTGGTCGGGGTTGGCCATGTCTCCACAGATGAGATTTTTGCTGGGTCCACCGAGATGCCTTCTCCTGTGATCACGTGTCCTAGAAAAGCGACACGATCAAGGAAGAACTCGCACTTGCTCAGTTTAGCATAAAGGCTCTCACGTCTCAGCGTCTCTAGCACTAGTCTCAGGTGCTCTTCGTGCTTCTCGTGGCTCTTCGAGTACACCAAGATGTCGTCGATGAAGACTACTACGAACTGGTCAAGACATTGGTGGAAGACTCTGTTCATCAGGTTCATAAATACGGCTGGTGCATTATTCAGTCCAAAAGGCATTACCAGGAACTCGTAATGACCATAGCGAGTCCTGAATGCTGTCTTTGGAATGTCTTCTCTCCGTACTTTGACCTAATGATAGCCTGATCTCAAGTCTATCTTTGAGAATACCACCGCTCCCGTCAGTTGGTCGAACAGATCATCGATCCGCGGCAAGGGGTACTTGTTTTTGATTGTCAAAGCGTTGAGGGCTCTGTAATCAATACACATGCGATATGTTCCGTCCTTCTTGGGTACAAACAATACTGGTGCTCCCCAGGGTGATGCACTAGGACGAACAAATTCCTTGATTTGTAATTCTTCAAGTTGCAGCTTCAGCTCGTCAAGCTCCTTCTTCCCTAGTCGGTACACATTTGAGGATACCGGTGCAGCTCCGGGTATCAGCTCAATAATGAACTCTACTTCTCTGTCAGGCGGTAGGCCTGGCAATTCCTCCGGGAATACGTCTTCGAATTCTGCAACTAGTGCTGGGGGTTCTATCTCCATCGTCATGTAAGCTCTAGGAGTCTGGCCTACTCCTTGCTCGATGGTACCTCGTACGTATTTGAACTCCGGGTGTCCTGGTGGTCTAAAGGTGACAATACCTTTTCGGCAGTCTAGGATAGCATTGTTCTGGATTAACCAGTCCATGCCTAAGACGACGTCGAAATTTGGCATTGGGAGTACCAAAAATCGTGCTCTTAGCTCTCTACTACAAACGACTACCGAACATGTTTCAATAATATTGGTAACTGGAATAATACCTCCTCCGGTAAGAATTTTCCAGCACTTGGGTAGCGGGGAAGTGACTAGTTTGTGCATGGCTACGAAACTACTAGATATGAATGACAGGGTAGCGCCAGAATCAAATAATACGGTTGCAGGTAATGATGCAACTAAAATGGTACCTGAGATGGTTTCACCTTCGGGTTCTTCGGCAACTGCAGCTAAAGCAAAGGCTTGCCCATGCCTTTGTCCTCCAGATTATTGTCTGGCTTTGAACTGGCTCTCCTGAGTGGCCAGGGGTGCTCCCTTCTGATATCCTCCAGATGTGGAGGGTAGCATCTTTTGGGCTGGTGTTCCTGATTTCTGCCCGTTCTGAGGTACTGCATCTCTGCGTTGCGGATAGTCCCTAGCCATATGTTGGCTAGCTCCACATACTAGGCAGAGTCCTTTCTTCTTTCTGCAGTTATTGGCAAAATGCCCCTTCTTGCCACAATAGTGACAAGTCGGGAGCTCCCTCTTCTGGTAGGGCCCTGTCGTCTGCTGCGTCTGATTTTGTAGACGACGGATAGGGCCTCCTGCTCCTTGCTGGTTTTTGGCCGGGAAGGTTGGATTAGAGCGTCTCGCTCCTCGGCCAATAGCTTCTTGCACCCTCGCTTCTGTAAGAACCTCCTCGTAGGAGATCCTTGACTGCGTTGTCGTATACCTTTGGAGCTCGCAGGTGAGGCCGTGGTGGAATCTTTTGGCCTTCTCCAGCTCATTCGGTATCAAGATGGTACCGAATTGACTTAGTCTGCTGAACTCCGTGTCGTAGGCGTCAACAGTCATGTTCCCTTGTTCCAGGTGCAGGAACTGGGAGTATAGGGCATTTTGGACTGTTGCAGGAAAGTACTTGGCATTGAAGTGCTCCAAGAATTGTTTCCAAGTTTGATCTTTGCCGATGCTACGCTCTATGGATTCCCACCAGTGATGGGCATTGCCTAAGAGTTGAGCTCTTACGGCGGTCATCCATAGGTCGGGGGTAAGTTGCGAGCCTTCCAGCAGCATTTCTGTATTGGAGATCCAATCAGAGATCTCCTCTGGGGTTTCGCTGCCTTTAAAGGTTCTCGGGCTCATTTGTCGGAAGCCTCGGACTGTGCCCACTGGTTGGACAGGTGCTGGTGTCGGGGCAGTCGTTCTTTCCAAGGCCGTCATCAAAGTCTGTCTCAAGGCCTCAGTCTGTTGCCACTGAGATTGTCTCAGGGCTTCAGTCTGTTGCCATTGAGTCTGCAACATAGCTTGGAGGAACTGGAATATTTGAGTTTATCCCTCAAGCTGTGGCATCTGGGCAGGGAAGGCGGGAGGTGGAGGCAGTGGTGTCTCCGCCTGCGGTGTTGGGGCCTGGGAGGTTTGCCCTTCATGCTGGGCTGGTGTTCCTGTCTGGGCAGGATTCTGGTGGATGTACGGGGTTGGCGGGTAGACCAACATCCTTCTAGGGGATTGGTCTCTCGGGGTGGACGGGGTTCCATGGACATCGGGCGAGGGGTCTGTTGCTTGGTCAGCCCCATCAATCGCATGTCCTCCGGGTATATCCATATTTCTGAAGAAAATAGAATAATTAGAAAAGCACAAGGAATTAATAATTGATAATCAAGCAGGATGCAAAAAAATTTGATGAAGTCAGTGTGGATGAGACCGAGTATTTCTATCCTATTGCAGGCTTGCTGGGCATGTCATCATACCACTAGCAATAAACATGACCTGCATGGGCCACCACTAAAACCATGTCACGCCCCAGTCCCAAAATGTATAGAACTAGGCCACGTGGCATTGGCCAGCTGACACGTCACTAAGGGTTTTAATCCAATTTAATGGACCCAAAGGAACGTGCTACGCTGTCCTAAAATATTATAAGTCTAATACAGGTAAATCTATCTCATCCACAGAATGTCAAAAAATAGTGCTGAATATATATAATGCTGAGTCTGAAAATGTCATAGTACACATCTTGTGGGAACAAACCCACTACAAAAGATAATAATAGTGCCAAAATAAGATAGACTAAAGTATCGTCTATCTAAGAAAATAGCTCCATCTTCAGGTGAACAAGCTTCTAGGATCAGGTAGATTCTGATGGTGTCTCCTCTAGTTCTTCCTCTGTGGCATGCCTAGTCTCCTGTCCTGGACCATACACCGTGGGGTAGTAGGTGTCATGCCCCGATTTCGCCCAATCGATAATCGTCCCCCGGGCGTGATGTCGTGCACGCGTAGGGCGTGCGTACACAAGGCCTAGGCATAGTAATTATCTTTAGAACATATGCAACAGAGTACGCAAATAAGATAAAACACATTGAGGCATAGAAAAGTTTTCTTTTTATTGATAATGAACATCTGTTTACAGACTCTTGACCCAAAATAATAAGGATGCCCCACAGGCTTACAACTTGGATACAAAATGAGATAACCGTTCCATATATTACATCCTTTACTAGAATTCAAAACATAAAACACCTTGGGTTCTAGTCAGCACCATCGCCCTGGGGCTTCCAAAAGTAAGAGCGAGCTCCTTTCTTCTTATGTACTGGAGCTACCAAAAGTCACGTCACGAAAGCGTCTTGATTCAGGAAGGGGGTAGGAGAAAGCTTCAGCTCCTCGCCGCGTCGCCTTGGCTCGGGGAACCTGCTGCAACGAGGGTCAGTACTTCGAAAAGTACCGGTGAGGGCGAGCTAACCCAACTTAACCAAAATCTACAACGGGTTCATATGAGCATGCAACATTTATTATCATGTGATCTATCTATCTTGTCTTAGTTCATTTTCTTCGCATATGATAGAGTAAAATAACATAACCAATTGTGCCACCGCTCGGTGACTTTACCTGTACCGTCTGAGCCACCTGTACAAAACTTACCATGACCTTCCCTGCCACGAAGACATAGTTAGTCTGCACAGTTAAATATACATAACAATCACTTGGTTGGACTTGGATGGATCGGCTGCCATTCTGCCTCGGGTAGCTAGCCCTTAGCGGACGCACGGACCCATCCAATGCTAGGACTACACTAGCAAATTGTTCTACCCGGGGCGAAGCGGTCCCGGTGCCCCGGCGACCGTTCGTAGAACGATATCCCTTGTATACAAGTTGTCCAAGACCATACCACCACAACCGACTAAGTTATCTCATGAAACACATATTCAAGCAAATACAAGGAAGTAAACATAGTGTATTTTCCATAGTCTATGCTACTTCGTGTAAGGATCACATTTTTTCTTCATGTCGTGCCACCAGAAGACCGTACGAAGGTTCTTATACATTTTTATGCTCCCGGGATGGATCGCATAGGCTGCATAATGTGCTTCCGTAAGGATTTCCTTTCTGAGTTCTGAATCGTTGGGGACGCATAGCCTTCCCTTCACTCACAACGCCCCATTCTCATCTACCACAAAGTCTTTCGCCTTCCCCGCTTGGACCTGCTCTCGTATTTTTCGGAGGAATGGATCGTCTCTTTGAGTAGATGTGACTCTCTCTATCAGATTGGGTACAAATCGTATCTGAGCAACCCACGCGCCGCGATAACGAATTTTGAGTTCGATGCCCACTTCTTCTAAGTCCCTTTGTAACCTGCGATCGACGGACAGAGATCCCGCAAAGACCCGACTCAACGCATCTGCTACCACATTTCCCTTACCAGGTGTGTAGTCTATCGTCAAGTCTTAATCCTTTATCAATTCTAGCCAGCGCCGCTGTCGAAGGTTCAAATCTGCTTGGGTGAATAAGTACTTTAAACTTTTGTGGTCGGTATAGATTCGGCAAGGCACTCCGTACAGGTAGTGCCGCCATAATTTCAACCCGAACACAATTGCTGCCAGTTCCAGATCGTGTATGGGATAATTCTTTTCATGCTTTTTCAGCTGTCTGGATGCATAGGCTATCACTCTGTCTCGCTGCATAAGTACACACCCTAAGCCCTGCCCTGAAGCATCACTGAAGATTTGGAATCCCGAAGTCTCGTCCGGTAGAGCAAGTAACGGGGCAGAAGTGAGGCGCTGCTTTAACTCAGCAAACGATGCTTCGCAGTCGGCGGACCACTCAAACATGACTCCCTTCTGAGTGAGGCAAGTCAGAGGTGAGGCAAGTTTGGAAAATTCTTTTACGAACCGTCTGTAGTAGTCCGCTAACCCGAGGAAGCTTCGAATTTCACTAACTGAGGTAGGTCGTTTCCACTCGACAATGGCTTCTACCTTCTTCGGATTGACTGAAATGCCTCCCGCAGAAATGATGTGCCCTAGGAAAGATACACTGCTCAGCCAAAATTCGCACTTACTCAGCTTCGCGTACAACTTGTTGTCTCGAAGGATTTGTAGCACGGTCCGCAAGTGCTCTTCATGCTCTGCCCCATTCTTCGAATACACCAAGATATCATCAATGAACACTACTACAAATTTGTCGAGGTACGGCCGAAACACTTGGTTCATCAAACCCATAAAGACAGCAGGAGCATTAGTCAAACCGAACGGTATTACCAAAAACTTATAGTGGCCGTAGCGAGTGCGAAAGGCTGACTTCGGTACGTCGTCCGGCTTAATTTTGAGCTGATGGTAACCCGAACGGAGATCTATTTTCGAGAACACTGTGGCTGCTTGTAACTGATCAAAAAGATCGTCTATCCTGGGGAGGGGATATTTGTTTCGAACAGTTGCCTTGTTTAATTCTCGATAGTCGATGCAGAGTCGCATCGAGCCATCCTTTTTCTTAACGAACAGTACCGGAGCACCCCACGGAGACACACTAGGCCGGATATACCCACGATCAAGTAATTCCTGTAACTGAATTTTCAACTCTTTTAGTTCTGCCGGAGCCATTCGATACGGAGGTTTGGAAATAGGCTGGGTTCCTGGAAATGTGTCGATGGTGAACTCTGTCTCTCGATCGGGCGGCATACAGGGCAACTCGTCGGGGAACACATCAGAAAAATCTGCCACAACGGGAATGGACTTAACGTTTGCGCAATCTAGCCGAGTGTCTCGAATGGAAGCCAAGTACCCTACGCAGCCGGAGTGAATCATCCGTCGAGCAGACATCGCCGATATCACCATGCAGGTCTTTGACGCTTTCAACTGTGGACTGCACGAATAGCAAAACTCGCTCTCGCCAGGAAGACGAAACACGATTTTCTTCTCCGCACAATCGATAGTAGCTGAACAAGCGCCAAGCCAATCCATTCCCAGAATGATGTCGTAGTCCCCTATGTCTAGAACTATCGCATCAAGTGACAATTTCCTCCCTCCGATACAAATATAGCCGTCACGACAAACTGAATCTGCAGGCAAGCTCGTGCCTGACGGAGTACTGACGCTAAGCCTTAGGCCTAACGGGGTTTGAATGAATTTGTGTTCCCTAGCAAAATTTGTTGACACAATACTATGTGTGGCACCAGAATCAAATAATACTCGAGCAGGTACATCATTAAAGAGTAATATACCTGACACCGTCGTGTTTGATACGAGTGCCTCATCCTGAGTCAAAGCATAGACTCGGCCTTGAGCGTTTGGCTGTGCCATCTGATTCGCTCGAGGTACTTGCCCCTGGTCCTGAGTCACACGGTTTTGTTATTGCTGCTGGTTAGGTCCACCTGTCCGACAGTTCACTGCCATATGCCCCTGACGACCGCACTTAAAGCACGATCCGTTGAATACTCGACAGTTCCGAGCGATGTGTCCAGCACGATTACATCGGTGACAAACAAGCTCACCACCTTTACCCTGATTTGTACCCTTGTTATCGCCGTTATTGGAGCGCTTAGGCGCATTGTTACCCCCGGTGTTGCTAGGACGCTTGTGATTGAGATTTTGCACAGCGTCGGTGCGAACTGGTGGGTACTGTAATTCGAGGGAGAGTGCGTGGTTCAGGGACTCACGCATGGTGCGATATTGAGAAACGACGACGTGAGCAAGAATTGAAGGTCGCAGTCCTATCTTAAATCTTCGTGCACGTGTCTCAGCATCACTAATTTGAGACTTAGCAAACTTAGCAAGTCTATTGAACTCTGAAGCGTACTGCCGTACGGACATGTCTCCTTGCTGCAGATGGGTAAACTCGTCTTCCTTCTCGCGGCGGACGGCGGGTGGAAGATACTCCTCTTCGAAGGCCTTACAGAACACTGACCAGGAGATAATCGTTGTGCCACCTTCACTCAACAAAGCTTGTTTGTGCACGTCCCACCAATCATGGGCGTTTAAACGAAGCTGAAGTTGGGCACAAGCGACTCTCCTGGTTTCGTCCATACGGAGTACTTCAAAGTGGTCTTCTAACTCGACCAGCCAGTCCAACGCCACAGAAGGGTCTTCGGTCCCCTTAAAGGTAGTATGGCACATTTTCTTAAATTCTGATATCTGTAGGATGGACCCCTTATCATCTGAAAGTGGAGGTTCCGGAGAGCCCTGAGGTCCCGCAATGTCAGCTACAAATGGCGCTGCCACGGCGGCCGCGGATGCAGAATGGTTGCTGGCGACTAGTGTCGTCACAATCGTTTGCAAGGTATCCATTTGCTTCTGCTGCGTTTCGGCCTGAGTCCGTTGCGCCAGAAATTGTGCTTCTATTCGAGACTCAAATTGACTCTGTCGTAGTTCGGCTTGCCTCTGTTGCGTTTCCATCATACGCATCATCCGTTCAAACGGATCAACAGAGGGCGCGGCAGCCGGACTCCCTGAGCTGCCTGATGTACCAGAACTACTCCCTTGCACTTGCGCCACCATCTGCGCTTGTGCACCCGGCTCAGAGGCCGTTCCTTCAAAGAAAAGTAACTTGTATTAGTCTCAAGGTATATTATGGACTCACTATATGGAACGCATCTCATTTTGCACCAATTGATTTCAAGAGTTTACTCGGACGGGACAGGGTCATCTTAGGAAAACTTCCCAACTTGAGATCAAAGGATCTGAAGCATTGCTCTGATACCACTATGTCACGTCCCAATTTTGCCCAATCGATAATCGTTCCCCGGGCGTGATGCCGTGCACGCGTAGGGCGCGCGTGCACAAGGCCTAGGCATAGTAATTATCTTTAGAACATATGCAACAGAGTACGCAAATAAGATAAAACACATTGAGGCATAGAAAAGTTTTCTTTTTATTGATAATGAACATCTGTTTACAGACTCTTGACCCAAAATAATAAGGATGCCCCACAGGCTTACAACTTGGATACAAAATGAGATAACCGTTCCATATATTACATCCTTTACAAGAATTCAAAACATAAAACACCTTGGGTTCTAGTCAGCACCATCGCCCTGGGGCTTCCAAAAGTAAGAGCGAGCTCCTTTCTTCTTATGTACTGGAGATACCAAAAGTCACGTCACGAAAGCGTCTTGATTCAGGAAGGGGGTAGGAGAAAGCTTCAGCTCCTCGCCGCGTCGCCTTGGCTCGGGGAACCTGCTGCAACGAGGGTCAGTACTTCGAAAAGTACCGGTGAGGGCGAGCTAACCCAACTTAACCAAAATCTACAACGGGTTCATATGAGCATGCAACATTTATTATCATATGATCTATCTATCTTGCCTTAGTTTATTTTCTTCGCATATGATAGAGTAAAATAACATAACCAATTGTGCCACCGCTCGGTGACTTTACCTGTACCGTCTGAGCCACCTGTACAAAACTTACCATGACCTTTCCTGCCACGAAGACATAGTTAGTCTGCACAGTTAAATATACATAACAATCACTTGGTTGGACTTGGATGGATCGGCTGCCATTCCGCCTCGGGTAGCTAGCCCTTAGCGGACGCACGGACCCATCCAATGCTAGGACTACACTAGCAAATTGTTCTACCCGGGGCGAAGCGGTCCCGGTGCCCCGGCGACCGTTCGTAGAACGATATCCCTTGTATACAAGTTGTCCAAGACCATACCACCACAACCGACTAAGTTATCTCATGAAACACATATTCAAGCAAATACAAGGAAGTAAACATAGTGTATTTTCCATAGTCTATGCTACTTCGTGTAAGGATCACATTTTTCTTCCCTTTTTGCACCATACCATGAACAGTTATAGGTAAATGAATCTAACTACAACTTAACACAGAATTAGTTATGATATTTGACGGGCATGCACGTTCCAGTGTGATCGTTCAGAACAATTCCATATGACAAGCATTAATAGTGTTTCAAGCCTACTTCTTTTCTATTTTGACTCAGTCATATGTGTTTTAATATCGTTTGATCGGGATGAACCATGAGTCAATCTATATTTAGAATGCAGACTTGGAAGAAGGGAGCTAATCGAAATAAAGCCACTCACAAGTTAGTGAAGTAGGAGAGAAAAGGAAGAGCTTTAAGACTCCGCACGAGCGTCGTCTACCCGATCACCTGCATGCACCAACAGACGATCAATATCCTCTGCTTCGGTCTCCAAGGTTTGATACAAAATACGAAATCCTAAGAACGAAAGCAATGAAAATCTATTAAAACCGTTCAAGAAAACGCAAGTCATAAAACCAACAAGAAAGCAACCAAGCGGCACGAAAACGGGCAAGAAAACCAGCGCAATAGAAAGGCCCCTCTCGACTCTGCCGCCGAGTCCTTCCTTGAGGCACGATCCATTGAATATGGGACCTGATTCCGAAGAAACCAATCCATAATGAGGAAAGGATCTTGATTCAATCTGTCCCATTCAGACGGTCGTAAGTATTTCTTGGCCGCGCTTCCCGAATAGGGGAAATGGGGCATTACAGTAGGCCTCGTCTAAATCTGGAAGGGAACCAGGTCCTCAGTGGGACATAACAAGATACAGGAAAATAACATGCCAGGTATAGAAATACTGAATAAATAAATACAGGGTGCTAACCATCTAAGTGAATGCAAGTAAAGACCTCGTAGTACGCATGGGAAAGTGTAGGCCAGACATATGCTGACTTAATTCACCAATCGTGTTGACTGGCTAGTATATGTGTCATATGCCCCCAGACGCATGGGCACTCTGCAATCGTCCATCTCCGTGGAGTATGGAACGAAGGTAAAACATACAAGGAGGGGGTGTCCCATACGACTACTAGTTATCTTTTCCGCCCAATGTAACTAATGCCAAGTCGTAATTATTTCTGAGTTCTCCTGATTTTAAGCTAAGCCGTGATGCACGTCACACGTACTGGTAGCTAATCAAATACGCAGATCGCATCCCAATATGTATTGCAACCATGTTGCGTGTTCCCGTGACAGGGTCTAGGAGGATATTAGGATACCCTCACAGATGTTGGTAGGTCTGTAAAGACTAAGTTAATTATGCTACGTGTCAACGTATCTGTTGACTGTACCTGAGGCAATCTCAGGTACACACAGTCATATGAAATTCAGGGGCAATAACATATAACAATATTTGTATTTAAACAGTAAAATTGGCAAGGTATACTTGCCTACTTCCTGATTGTGTTGGAAACCTGGTCTCACAGTCAGTTCTGAGAGTTCTGGTGACAGGGGGTCACTGACTGTGCTGGAGATGTTTTCTGTTTAAGACGTACAGGTCTTGTAAATATAATTTAAATAAAGGCACAATAATATAGTATATATATACTTATGTAAATATATACACATAAGCCAATATATATATATATATATAGGGTTCATATATATATAGAGTATATATATATACATATAGATATAGTATATATAGTAGTATGTATATATTTATATAGCATATACATATATATAATAGATATATTTTATATAAATACATATAGATATAAAAAGAAAATAAAGCTGAAATTGAAATATATATATACATACATATTTATGTATACTAATATATATAATAGATAGATATATGTATATATTTTATATACATATATATATAAAAGAAAAGAATAAAAATGCAAGAATTTGAAATATATATATATATATATATATATATATATATATATATATATATATATATATATATATATATATATATATATATATATATATATATATATATACATATTTATATACTAAATTATATATATATAATAATATATAGATAAATATATATATATAGATATAGATATAGATATATACATATATACATATATATATATATGAAAGAAAAGAAAAATGCAGAAATTGAAATATATACATACATATATATTAGTATATAGTATATATATATATATATATATATATATATATATATATATATATATATATATATATATATATATATATATATATATATATATATATATATATATATATATATATATATATATATATATAATTACATATAATAAAAATGAAAAGCATATATAAATATATATATACATATAATATATATATATATATATATATATATATATATATATATATATATATATATATATATATATATATATATATATATATATATATATATATATATATATATATACTTATATTTACTTATATTTACTTATATACATATATATAAAAGAAAAGAATAAATGCAGGAATTGAAATATATATATATATATATATATAATATATGTATATATATATATATATATATATATATATATATATATATATATATATATATATATATAAGAAAGAAAAAGAAAAAATATATATATTTACATATATATTATAATATATATATATACACTATATATATATATATACTGATTTTAATAATAAATAATAATAATAATATAATATATATATATATATATATATATATATATATATATATATATATATATATATATATATATATATATATATATAATTATATTATACATAGAATACATATATATAAATATATATATATATACATATACATATATATATACTACATATATATATATATAAATAAATAAAAGAAAAATAGAAAATAAAAGAAGTATAAATAAATAATATATATATTTATACTGTATATAATGCTGTATTTATATATATATATAGTAATATATATATATAATTATATAATAACATATATATATACATATATATAGATATATATATATATATATATATATATATATATAAATAATAATAATAAATAAAAAATAAAAAAATGCAGAAATATAAATACATATATATATACTGTATATACAGTATTTATGATATTAATATTAATATAATATTAATTACATATATTAATATATATTAATAGATATATATATATATTAATATATATAAATATATACATATATATACATATATATATATATATACATATATACATGCATATATAAATAAATAGGTATTTTCGTATAATACATATATATTATACCTGACAGGTCGACAGAGGGGGTCCACAGCTTGTCGCCGGCGGGAGGACGGCGGCGGAGGAGGAGGCGGCCGGCCGGAGGATCGACTGCAACAGCAACTGCTCTTAGTAGCAACAGCAGTAGCAGCAGCTTGTGGAGGCTACGGCGGCCGTGGCGGTGGCGGAGGTGGTGGTGCAGGCGGTCGGTTCGGTGGAGGGGGTCAGGGCGAGCAGTCTGGTGGTGGTGGCGGAGGTCAGGGGTGGCGGTGGTGGTGGCTGGAGGCGGTCGGGATGGGGGAGGCTGTGTAGTCGAGGGGAGGGGCCGGGGCACTGCAGGCGAGCTGCCGGCGTCGGTGGTGGTCGGAGGCCAGGGGTGGTGGGTCAGTCCGGCGGAGGGGGTCAGGGCGAGGCGAGTGGGGGTGGTGGCGGTGGTCCACGACGGTGGTAGGCGGAGCTGGGGGAGGTCGGGTGTGGTGGTGGCTGTGGTGGCTGTGGTGTTGGTGGAGGTTAGGTGCTGTGGAGGCTCAGGGCGGCGGAGGCGGTGGCCGGAAGGGGGTGGCGGTGGTCGGAGGGAAGGGCAGGGATGTGGCGAGCCTGTCGGCGGAGTATGGTGGCCGGAGGCGGGCTGAGGGTGGTGGTGTGGGGTTTAGGGAATGGGGGTAGTCGGGTTTTTATAGGGTTAGGGGGATGGCATGGGTAGTAAATAGGGGGAAGATCAAGGGTATTTAGGTAATTTGGTTTTTTGGGATATTTTGGCAGCCATTTCAGATATTTTGTGGGTCCCACATGACACGTGGACGGTCCATATTCACCAGCCAATGAGGTGATGCCACCTCACACTAGAAATTTGCATAAAAACCCCTAAAATTTCATAAATTGCAAATAGGTCCTAAAATTGGTATTTTGCGTAATTACGCAATTTATCTGATAAAATACCATGTTCCCAGAAAATACTAAAATGCTCAGAATTGAGAGGGAAAAGTTGTGGGAGGGTCCTGAGGGGGTGGGGGTGAGTCTGGGCAGGGGCAGGGCCTGGTTTCTGGGTGATACGGATCATCGTATTTATTATTTAATAAATACTGCGCACGGTGTTCTCTAATTATTTAGAGGCAGGTAGGGCCATAATTTTTCTACGGTGTCAATATACTAATTGTAGTATATTCAAAATAAAATATTATCGTATTTTTATTTGGGTAAAACAGGTGCCTGTTGGGCCTCAAATCTCTAGGGGTACAGAGATGGGTAAAGAGCAAGAAATAAAATAGGAAATAAATACGGACTTTTGTAACGATATTTGTGCGTCTCAAACGAGGCTCAAAATAAAGCATCTGGGAGTTGCACAAAAATCAGGAAAATAGTCTAACATGTCTAGGGCAGGTATGTGAATTTTGTTTGGGAATAACAGCTAGTGTAATGTCCTAAATAATTGTGTGAGGGACAGGTGCACAAATCAATAGGATATGTAAACAAAATAATTTTTAAAAAGTTGCAATAATTCTAATTAGCTAAAATAAATCCTAAATTACTGAAATCTGGTCGAGAGAGTTTACACAAAGCACGAGCTTTCTCTTAGATTTCCTGTGGACGAGCACCCTGAATCTCCAACTTTTGCTTCTCCTTTGTGCCTCCACCCTTCTCCATATTTATAGGATAAGAAACATATTTTAGGGTTAGGAAACCCTAAAAATAGCCAACCATAAGATCCAGCCGTCCACTAGCATTTAACGGTCCAAAATATAACATAAAAACTCTACAATTCGAGCAGCAATCGTCGACACCGAACTCGGTCCGAGTTCGGTTCGAAGGTTCTGGAACACCACACTGAGTTCGGCCCGAACTCGGCCAGGGACCAAGTTCGGACCGAACTCTGCCCCCTTCAGCAGAATTGATTTCCAACAATATATTGTGCAGTGAAACACTTAGAACTTTGCAACAACATATTTAGGCTGTGCAAATTTGGGCCGAATCGATTCGATTCAGCCCAGATTGAACCGATCAATGTTTAACCGAATAGATGGAATGTTCGATTTGGGTCTGTTTGGTATTCTTTATAACTGAGCAGTTTAGTTCGGTAAATGGATTGGTAATATATAAAAAAATCGATGAAACCGAACCAAATAGACCAATCAACAGATCTTATGTATTTTTATTATTTTGCTTTGTTGTTTATTATTTTTAGACTTATTTTTTTATCGGAGATAGAATGATGAAAACGAGCTATTGTGTTTGTTGTAGATGGAATGATAAAATGATGGAAATGAGTTATTAGCAAACATGTGCCAAATGATTGCTTAACATATTTAAATTTTTGTTGATTTTAAATATGTTGTGTTCAAATATAAAACTGATCAGCCGAGTCGAGTCAAACCTAACCAAAGTCGATCGGTTTCAAAAATCAGTTAGTTGGTTTGATTCAGTTGTCATTATTTCACAATTGAATAATTTCGACTTGGCTGCGGTTGTGACCAAATAGATCGACCACCGACCGATCCATGACACTACTTTCATCAATTTTGGAAGGTTTTTGAGCCAGCTGTTTATGAAGTATTTTAAGAACTTCGGCCCGTTTATGAAGTATTTTAAGAACTTCGGCTAATTTGTAAAAAAAAAATTAGACACTGATTTTAGTTGGCTCAAAAATCCTCTAAAACCAATAACTAATAACCCTAAAAAACCCTCAAGATAGAAACAAACAACATTGTCACAAGTTTCATTCTCGATTTATCATGAAAAAAACTAAATAATCAAAGTCACACAATCTTCACCATACAAAACTAAATAACCCAAATCACACAACCCTCATATATTTACATTTAGTTTTAGGGTCTCGTATAATATTCAAATTTTACGTTTAAATTTCTATTTTGGTCAGTTAGTCAAAGTCAATCATTAGAACGAGAACCAAATCTTTTTTCTGGACATTATGGAGACTAAAACATAAATTTCTATTATTATTTAAGACATTAAAACTAAATAACCCAATAATTATACGTTATATAGGAATAAATTTTTCGACTCCATGCTTTGCACAAAATAAAACTCCATTCAAATTACTCAAAAGAAGAAGAAAATTTTTTTTTAGCAAATGTCCCTACTACAAATATAGAAACTAGCATATACCTCCGCTTATTAAAAAACTAGCAAATACATTGAGCATGAGTAAAATCATCAAAATATTGATTAAATAGTGGTGGTACATGTAAAATTTTTAAATATTGTATACAAAGAAATGAAAGCATTTGCTAGTTTTTAAAATAAGTGAAAGGATATGCTAGTTTTTATATTTGTAATTAGGACATTTACTAAAATATAAAATACTGTCTGATGGGTTTTGGGCTGTTCCAAGTCTTATCCTGGCCCATTAAACTAATCATCCAAAACTAGTGCTTATTGCTAGTTGATACCCACCTATTCCTGCTCTCTTAGCCGTTAATTCACTGACATGCATGTGGGTCCCGCAAAGAGAAATGAGTTCCAAACCAGGGACATGCATGTGAAAACTAAGAAATGAGTTCCAAACCAGGTACTCCTGTGCATCTTGGTTTCCCAAGTAAAAGTTACAGTAATTAAAACCATGAGCTCATATATATATATATATATATATTTGTTCTTGTTTTCTCCTGGCTCCACCAAACAATTGGGTTTTCCTCATTCTGGTGCCCCAGCCTCAAGGTATTATGCTCGTCTTCTTTTTTCCTTGTTACATTCTTTACCATATCCTTCACAAATCTAATATCTATCTGGGTCTTCTTCCAATTTCATTATGACTAAAATGTTATGTTATATTATGTTGGTTATTCCATCTGGGTTTGGGTTCTACTGAATCTCCAATATTACTTTGATCCTTCTATTTTGGTAGCAATGGGATTTGAGAGAGATGTGTCAATGACAACAAAAAGAATGTCCCCATATGTTCACTTCTAGTGATCAAATGTTTGGATTTGGGTCATGTGGGTTTACAGCTCAGGGGATTCTTTCCCTCTGACTCTCTGAGTATGTATGCCAAGGATAATATCCATTATCCTGAATTAGTCAAGTTAGAGTTGAGACAATGAAAATATTTGTTAGACGAAATGAAACCCCCAAAGATATGGTGATCCATCTGTTATTGCTAATCCTATATTTGCATCTCCTATATTTACGATTACGAGTTCTTTATATCCTTTATGGGACTGCAATATTGATTTTATTGTGTTTCTAAATATATCATCTATAGTATTTTCCTTGATTTAGTTAAAGTAACGAAGATCAATTTGTTGTTTGTACATTGTCAGATATGTTCCAAATTGTATCCTGGTTTCTGCTTGTGCCATTTTGGGTTACCATCCAACCATTGTTATAGGGCACGAAAATCAAGACGTATTGTCTGTTTTTTTATTTTATTTTATTTAATTATATATGCTTCACATTTTAAGAGGTTACTGCCATTTGTGATGTTTATGTGGAGCGGAAAGTAACTAAGGTCATCTCTAATGGGGGTTTCTATATCCCCTATTTCTATGGTAGAAATCTTTTATAGAAAAAACTTCTCCCAACACTAGTTTCTATTCCAATTTTTATCCTACGTGGCGTTGATGTAGGATGAAAAATTTATATGAGAAACTCTCATAGAATTTTTTCATCTCTCATAGCAATTAATATCGGGTCCTACTTTCAAACAAAATCATTAAATTGGCCATTTTATTTTTTGTCATGTATGATAGAAATTGAGAACCATTGGAGAGTGTTTTTTTGTGCAATTTATATGTAGAAACTCTGCCAACTAGGATAATTTTTTTTCTTAAAGTACAATGCCAAGTATAGAAACTCAATTTTAGAAATCCCCATTGGAGATAGCCTAAACTTGCTTTGGCACCAAATTTCTTACATGGAAAATGAATTAGTTGAGTTGAGTGTCTTAAGATGGAACTGTTAGGGTACTTACGTTGAGTGATGGGAGTAGTAGGATGAATATCTTAAAGAAGAAGAAGAAGAAGAAGAAGAAGAGAGAAGATTGCCTTAAAGAACTGTTAGCATCTGTGCCACTGGAACAAACTCCGGAGTTCTGGTGAGCATTGAGCAATATGGCCGCTGGTCGAATCCCAACATTTTTTGGGTTAGCGAGATTTTTTTTTTTTAATCTGCTTAAAATGTATGTGACTAGCGGCCAAGAATCTGTGCCGGAGTAGGTTTCAACCTGGTAGATCTGATGCAATTATAAGGTGATAGTGTTCTTGTCACCGAAGGGTCCATTAGAGAGACTGATCTGAGGGAACTGGATGCTGGTTGTGATAAAAGATTTCAAACCTTGCTTCACCTGTTTTTTTTTTATTTTGCTTATGATTTCTGTCATCTATGTTGATTCTGAGTTAATTTCATGCCTTAAGACGTCCATTTAGTCTATTCTATATTCAGTAACAGATAATACACACACTTCATGTTCACATGGGCTTACTCTTGAACAGGTGCATACAGGAAAGATGATTATTTAAGCTTTTTAGAGGTTCTCTAGAAACATTGTTAACAGAAAAACGTCTATTATAGAAGAAAGAAGCAGTTTTAAGGAATTGGCACAAATGGCACTTTTGTCAAGACTGCGGTGTATTACTATTGATGTGACTGGCACTCTGATAGCTTACAAAGGAGAACTTGGAGATTACTACTGTATGGCTGCTAAATCAGTAGGATTGCCCTGTCCTGACTACAAAAGAATGCACGAAGGGTTCAAGACTGCATACACAGACATGGCAAGACGGTACCCATGTTTTGGGTACGGAGCAAAGGTTCCAAATATCAACTGGTGGAGAGAATGTGTGAGAAACTCCTTTGTCAAGGTGAGCATATTGATATTTCGTGAATGAAATAAATCCAAATGTAGACATCTTTATTATCCAGAAACAAATATAACACGAGTCACATGACTCATTACGGACTCGGAGACACAGATAGAACATTTTGCATGTCCTAGCATATGTTGGAGTGTTTATGTCGTGTCTGACATGGTGCGATAGGACACATCACCTTTTTTGGAGTTTGTGATTCCATATATTTGTATATTTAGTAGGTGAGCCAAAGAGGTGCGACTTGAGAAGTGTCTGGTTCCTTCGAAACAAAGATATTTGTTTACCGTAAACACGGATGTTCTTTAAGCTTTCTTAGTGAAGCTGTTCTCCATTTCTATTGATTTCATATAATGTTCATAACAATGTCTCTGTGTCGGAAGGAACTATATACATAGAGAAAATCACCCCACCACTGTGGCATCTTGTATCAATTTTCAGAATCAACATAGAGGATTGATTTCTAGTAGACAGCCAGTCATAAAAACTTTCTCAAAAATTATATGGAGTTTTTCTTATGCTCCATAGCTGAAGCCGTTGTTGTGATGTTGATAGGATAATCAAGTTCCATGGGCTCCATATTACACTGAATTTTTCCTATCAGTTTGACACCAAATGTGACTGCTGTATCCACTCTTAAAGGAATAAGCATTAGAAAACCCCTGTTATGAGCTTGACAACACAACTATAAAAAAAAAAAAAACATTGACACCACAAAATACACAAGTAAATATCCAAAAACTATAAACAAGCATGAACTGTAGATTGAAGTCTTGTATTCTGAAACCCGCTTGTCAGACTAGGGACATTGTAACTGAAGTACCTAAAGATATCATAAAAGCCATGTAAATGGAGTTCTACTCTATGTAGACCTAGTTCAGTTTGACCATAGCTTGGGATGCAGGGGTACTCCTATGGAGGACCGTTTCCATGCCCGTATCCGCCATGATACTTCCTCGACACTTGTGTCGGATATGATTCGACCATGTCTAGCTCCAAAGAGACCCAACACATGGTTGAAAGTTATTCTGCATGGTCGTTACTTTTCCAAACATACCTGAGATATCGGAGTGACATTTCTTTGTATCAAATCCTTTGAATAACTCCTTGGAACCTTGTTACCACCAAAACTGGCATAAATAATTAAATATAGATATTATTAAGATCTAATGTATAAAATAAGTATATAGATATGTTTTAATGTGTATATATAATTGTATCCATACCATACCCATATACTAAATTTTCAAAAATGGCCGTATTCCGAGTTTGTATCGTGTCCGTAACCGAATCTGTGTTCATGTGTATGCAACCTGGGTTGGAATGTAATAGGACTATTTTGGTATTAAGAGTCCGTTAGATCTATAAATTTCATTCCAAGCTTCTTGTCATAGTTTTCTATCTAAAACTTTATTGGGTTTCTTTCTGGCAATTGGAACAGGCAGGCTATGCTTATGATGATGAGACATTTGAGATGGTGTTCAGACGAATCTACTCAACTTTTGGCTCCGCCGCACCTTACTCCATCTTCCCCGACTCCCAGCCTTTCTTGAGATGGGCTCGTCAAAAGGGCCTAATTGTTGGAATTGTCAGCAACGCAGAGTACCGGTACCAAGATGTTATTCTCCCAGCCCTGGGATTGAACCAGGTAGCAACCTAAGCCTACTATCTTCCCTTGGATCCATTATTGCCGTTCTTATTGGATTCTGGTTAGTACGGAAACTACGACTAATATGAACCCAAGCCCAAAAGATTTAGTTTCAGGGAGGATCCAGTTAATCAGATTGGATTTGTTAGTCTGGTCTTGTTTAACAGTTTTCTCGACTCTTGAATACCTTTCATGTTTAAAAACCAACATCATTATAAATGTAAATAATCCTGTAAAGATGGAAGAGAATACACATCTAATTGGCAAGAGCAGATTGCTGACATTGTTGGCTTCTATAGTAGTGAGGGTTTAATTACTACTATGGTTTTAGTCTAAATCATGACTTACTTTGAATTTAATGACTTCTGTAGTAAATTTTCAGATGTTCGGTACCACTAGCTAGCATGCATGTAAATTTAAGCACACCTATGTACAAGATTTGATATTACTAGTTGATATACCTAAAATTTCCAATTTTCTATCAATTTGTGGAATCTGAACCAAAATAGCAAATTCGCATGCTGGATCAAAATTTGATACCCTAACCGAAAATTTTCTCATGATTTTACTGAGTTACCTGTTCAGTTTATAATCCTTAATTGTTTTCCATAACTTTGATATGTGAAGCAGGGATCGGAGTGGGACTTTGGAGTATTCTCGGGCCTTGTTGGTGTAGAAAAACCAGATCCAATGATGTACAAGATTGCACTGGAGAAGGCTGGAAATGTGGCACCTGAAGAAGCATTGCACATAGGGGACAGCATGAAAAAAGACTACGTCCCCGCCCGGAGCGTGGGAATGCACGCCCTACTGTTGGATAGATTCAAGACTCCCGACGCTGAGAGCTGGAGAAAGTCCGGCGCACCAGTTGTTCCTGATCTCGTTGCAGCTCGGGATTGGATTAGCAAGGAAGAAGAGACTGTTACAGGCCCAGAAATGGTTCATCACCTTCCATGATGAGGGTGAACACTTGTTTTAGGCAAGGCTATATGGGATTCCCCTGGTTGCTCAGTAGTGTAGTAGTGTAGTATATATGTTATATGACATTGAAACTTGATATTGATCTTCAAATTGAATGCAATGAAATTCCCATCTCTACTTTCCTATCTCCAGAACTGTTGATTTCTTGTCACAGTTGAATATTTACACACCGAATTTTCTTTCTTACACTTTTCCAGCCATATTTCTTACAAAGGTTAAGGTGCCAAAAGAAGAGTCAAGAGGGATAGTCATATAGACACCACAAGCAATCTCAGTGAGCATATAAGCAGGTCCCTTGCATGCAAACAATCCTCCAGTTCTAGACTTATCAGCAAGGTTCAAAGTATTGGAGTATCAGATTTTTGTTATCGGAAAACAAATAATTAGTAAGAAATTATTAACATTTTAAAATATATATATTTTATACATTGACATAATTTTAAGTATTTTCATGTTGTTTTTTTAGTAGTTTTGAAATTGAATAAAATAATAGTCCGATTGGTTTACATGCGATAGGTATATTTTCTTTTTTTATATGCTTTTACAACTTTACTATGCTTTTACACTCTTGCATATTGGTCTTTTTTGCTCAATTTTCTTTGGCGAATTGACCGAAAAAGAGACCCCGGTGTCGGTCGGTATCGGGTATCGGAACGAAACATGCCAAACTGGATTGGGTATCGGCCGTATCGGATCTGCAAAACTATGCTTATCAGCACTTCTCCTTTCAGAATAGGCCCATCTTTATCCTGGTTCAGGTTATGAAGAAATAATTTTCACTATATAGTTACATATAAATGAAACAACATTCACAAAACAGACAATCAAATACATCACAACACAACTCAACCACCACATCATTTATTGCAAACAGGTTTTACATACAACACATCCTCCTTTTTATGAGTATTACACAGGTTAACAATCTTATTTCATCAGATGTAGCAGCCTATTTCTTGCTTCAAGCATTTTCCGATAGATGCAGATAGCTAACGCTGAGAGGTTCATGGATCACAGCACGCACGCACGAACGCTAGCATTTCCTGTGGCGATGTGAATCCATCAGTCCTCATATAAAAGAGATTTACTGATCTGTGCATTGCACAGAAAACATCTTTGCAAGCTCTTCGAACCACACTTCCCTCACTCTGCAGCACCAATTTCAGGAGTTTGTCCTTCCAGAGTCGATTTCGCTCTCTATCTCCCTCTTGACCTCTTCTACTGAGATAGAACTGCGGCTATGATAAATGCGGTATGTCACACTGTTTAGTTTCTCTTGCTTTTCTTCTCGCTGCCAATAGAACTAATCAGTCCATTAATACTAAATAATGAGCAAATATCAAATTTGATGACAATTGATGACAAATTTGGCCTGTTCTTAGAAAAGTGCAGCTCATTCAACGCAAGTCATTCGATAACCAAAAAAAAAAAACTAGATTTATCAGATACTTATAGATGAGATGAGAGTATCTTACTTCAAAAGTGTGCATGTCATTGGTAAGTCGGCCACAAGTGCCCATCAGTTGGTTCAACCTATGGCACTCCGTGGATCTGAAAACATCCTCTGAAAGCTCTGGACCAACAAAATACAGTCGTCAGAATGACTGCTCCTAGCCCAAATGAAATATATCCAGCTCTCATGTATTCCTCCAGTGTAGGCACTGAGTTGTTTCTTAGCCGCTCAGCCTCTTCCATCATGGACTCCATCATGATAAGCCACTGCAATTTACAATGTCATAATTTAAAAAATAACTCCCTCAAAAAGATATACTCAACAAAAAAACAGGTTCGCAGTATCAATATATGAGTATCAGAATCGATGATATTGGCAATATTAGCTGCTTCGGATTGGAGTGTCAGATTTTTTGGTATAGGAAATATAATAATTAACATTTTATAAAATATATTTTATACACTTGGGCATAAAATTAAGTATTTACAGTGTTGTTTTCTTAGTAGTTTTGAAATTGAATAAAATAGTAGTCACCCTTGTCGATTGGTTCACAATCTGAAACAAGATAATACGCAAGTGCATGTATGATATCTGATTTGCGTAATACTTGTGTAAGTTTTCTCACATTTGACATTTTTTAATCATTTAGTAGTACTTATTTTGACTTAACAATGCTAATACCAGTATTGATATTAGCGGCTAACCTACCTCGCCCAAGAATGCATCAGGATGTTGAATCACACCAGTAGATGGTTCTTCTTTCAGATAAAACTTTGACCAGGAATTCAATTTCTGAAGAGTTTTGTCGTTCGCTGATATTCTGAGTTGGGAAGCCTTGAACAACTCTAGAACAGTGGTCATATCTCTCAAATGTCCTTGAACCGAATTGTTGAAACCATCAACTTCAACAAAAGAAGCTAATTCATCTACAGAAAATTTCACCTGTGATCAGATCTCATTTTCGTAAAAAGGTAAAAGAGAAAACGACAGTATCTGAGTCGAGATGACCTGAAGAAACATCATATCCATTTATTCGTAGAATCCAAAATGTCATTGCAGACGTGGCAATATCTGAAAAAAAAAATCCTCATCTTTCTCTACCCAGCATCTGTTGTATTGGCTAAAGTAAAATATCAACTTGGAATTTAATTATAATAGATATCTAAGGTCCCCCACCTGTAGACCATGTCCAATATGTTCTTTATATCAGAACTAAAATGCCGAGATATGCCAAACCTTTCAAGCTTGTCAACAATGGAAAGATGGATAAATATATCTAGAGGATATATAGTTGGAACTGCGAGGCACAAACAAAGAACTGGCATCAGAAGCTGCATAGAAAAACTTTACGGCTGAATTTTGATCAAAATTGGTTCATACCTGCATTGCCAAATTTCTGAACGAGCGAGCACAAGTAATTGAGGGATTTCTCATCCTGAGTATGGATTAGTACAGCAGCAGTGGTAGAAGGTGAATTAAAGAGCGAACCGTTTTTCTTCTGAAACATCATAACTTGTTTCCAATTCTGAGATTCTCTTAATCCTTCTGCAAGATATGCATGATAGGCTTTTGTTCCCTCTGTACAGTCTTCAGACCCTCTGAGGATATATTGATATATCGCAGCATGTTAGCTTGTATCAAGGTTAACAATGTGAAAATCTATGAAGACACTTTCTGACACAGAGATAGGATTGAATGCTATAAAAACATATATAAAAGTACTCCTATTAGCTTTGGCATTAGTTCGACTCAATCTGCATTATGCAACAGTACTTAAATATCATTTAAATAGTACTTGAACGACTTCATGTAAGTGATAGAGCATACTTTTTCAATTCAAAGTCCCGAATCTGACGCAGAGTATCTATCTCGGTTTTGTTCATAGGAAGGTCCAGACCCATCTCTAGGGCATGACATATCATACTAGGAAATATGATGTCAAAGCCAATAGGAGTGAGCATCTTCATATTCACTGTAGATGAGAGATTAGATCCAATGTACTGAAGCCCTGCAATGTAAAGATTAGTTCATATTGCCAATTAACTTAAAGTAAAACCTTTCCACATAAGGGTGAACTTATGTTCAGGTCGAGAAAATGAGATGTGACTCCTTGTCTTTGTATGCATGCACATGGATGCTGGATGCTGGATGCTGGGAATATACAGTCATCTGAGTGTCCAAGGAAAAGTATGAATTGAAGAAATCAGGTAGTTCTTGTTGAAATTAGTTGATTATTTTATTGATTGTCTCATTGGCATTATATAGCCTTACAGTCATTAATACAATGATCTCAATCATTATGACAATAATATCATAATGGAATATCCTGTGACATATTCTGGCATCCCAAATATGTCCTCAGGATATTCCCATGTGCTTATACTATACTTAAGTATGACACCCAACATACCATATCAACACTCCCCCTCAAGATGGGTGAAAGATATTCACTAAGTCCATCTTGTCACATCCTCTAATCATGCTCACTGAAGCGAGTCCCTTGGTTAGTCCATCTGCTACTTGATCCCTGGTTGGAACATGGCCAAGTTCCAGTAATCCACTATCCAACTTCTCTTTGATGAAGAATCTATCAATCTCGATGTGTTTGGTCATGTCATGCTGTACTGGATTGTTGGCGATACTAATAGCTGACTGATTGTCACACCACAGCTTCATCTTGGCTCCTTGATCCAGCTTCAGCTCCACCAGCATATTCTTCAACCATAGCAGCTCTGCAACTCCCAAGGCCATAGCTCTGTACTCTGCTTCAGCTGTCGATCTGGCCACCACAGACTGCTTCTTACTCCTCTAGGAGACCAAGTTACCTCCTACAAATATGCAATGTCCCGAGGTAGACCTCCTATCATCAGCACAACTAGCCCAGTCAGAATCACAGTAGCCCTCGATGCTCACGTGATTGTTCTTTCTGAATATTAGTCCCTTCCCGGGAGCACCTTTCAAGTACCTCAGAATCTGGTACACTGCATCCATATGACCCTTCCGTGGGTCATGCATGTAGCGGCTCACCACACTTACTGCAAAACAGGTATCAGGACGTGTCTCAAATAGATCAATTTGCCAACCAGTCTCTGGTATCTGTCCCGATCAACTGGTTCTCCAGCCTTAGCATCAATCTTGAACCTCTGATCTATTCGTGTCGCTGCAGGTTTGCACCCCAACATCCCAGTTTCTGTGAGAAGGTCCAGTGCATACTTCCTTTGAGAGAGAACAATCCCCTCTGCTTCTCGAGCAATCTCAATCCCAAGGAAGTACCGAAGAAGGCCGAAATCCTTCACCTCGAATTCCTTGCCAAGCTTTCCTTTGAGTTGGGCGATCTCCTGCTCATCATCTCCTGTGATAATCATATCGTCCACATACACCGCAAGCATGGTGATGTGGCCTCCACTCCGACGGAAGAACACAGTATGATCAACATTGATCTGCTGATATCCCATCCCTATCATCGCCCTTCTGAATCTGTCAAACCACGCTCGAGGAGACTGCTTCAGTCCATAGAGGGACTTCTTCAACCTGCAGACCTTGCCTACTGTCTGATTGGTGCCAAATCCTGGTGGTATCCCCATGTACACCTCCTCCACTAGATCTCCGTGAAGAAACGCATTCTTCACATCCAGTTGGTGTAGCTTCCATCCACCATTCGCTGCCAGAGAAATCAGAGTCCTGACAGTGCTCATCTTTGCAACTGGTGCAAAGGTCTCGTCATAGTCGATGTCGTACGTCTGACTGTATCTTTTGGCTACTAGTCGAGCTTTGTAGCGCTCAACCTGTCCATCTGGGTTCTGCTTCACGGTAAAGACCCACTTGCATCCAACTGCTCTCTTCCCCTCTGGCAGCCTCACAAGCTCCCAAGTGTGATTCTTCTCCAGAGCTCCCAACTCCTCGTGCATTGCCGCTTTCCACTTTGGATCGTTCTTGGCAACCTGCCAATTGTTAGGTACAGTAATACTATCCAAAGATGCTATAAATGCTCCATGAGAAGAAGGGATATGGTCATAAGAAACAAACTGAGCAATATCCCAACAATATCTGTTTGGAGGATTTTCTGTATTGTTGTGAGTGGTCCTCCGTACAGATAGTGGTGTGGGAGGAGTAGAAGTAGGAGGAATGATATCTTGTGAAGGAGGGGGTATCACCTGAAGGGGGGTTGGTGTCGGTGTCTCAGGGGTTGGGACGAACGCAGGCAAGGGACTTGGCACTGGCACTGTCGGTACTGGTCCTGCAGTTTGCTTCTCTCTCTGCTGTAGGTAAGTAACTCTCCCTGAGCCGTAGGCCTAACACCTTCACCTTCTTGTCCCTTCTCCGTGCCTCCATGCCAAACTTCTAAATCGGTTACCACCAAGTTCTTCATCTCCCCCTCTCGCCTAATACTGGCAGTATTAGGCGTGTTGTGTGAAGTTCCGTCCTGGCGGTAGTATGGCTCATGCTCCCGAAAGTGGACATCCATACTGACAAACTTCTTCTTCTCTACTGGACTCCAGCACACATACCCCTTCTGGGTCGCCGAGTAGCCTACGAAGATGCATTTGACCGCTCTAGGGTCAAGTTTCCCAACTGATGGCCTGTTGTCCTTCACAAAACACACACACCCAAACACCTTCAGTGGGAGTATCCCACTATTATTGTCTTGCAATACCTCACATGGGGACTTCCATCCGAGGACCTTCGAGGGCATCCTGTTGATGAGTTGAGCTGCTGTCAATACTGCATGCCCCCACAGACTCTGTGGGACATTCATGTCGATCATCATACTTCTTGCGACCTCCAGAAGGTGTCTGTTTTTCCTTTCTGCAACTCCATTTTGTGCTGGTGTGTATGCACAGGTGGTCTGATGCTGTATTTCGTGTGCTGACAGGTATTCTGCAAGCGTCCTGTTGGTATATTCCGTTCCATTGTCAGACCTTAGTACCTTCACAACTGCTTTGTACTGAGTCTGGACATGCTTATGGAAATCCCGAAAACAAGCAGGTACATCATTCTTATTTTTCATCAAATATAACCAGGTAACACGAGAGGCACACTCAATGAAAGAAACAAAGTACTTATAACCATTCATAGTGTTAGTAGCACATGGACCCCAGACATCAGAATGTACTACCTCAAAAGCAAAAGTGCTCATATGACCCGTGCCAACATATGAGCTCCTAGTAAGTTTTCCTAACTCGCACGCATCACATACTAATTTCTCTTTATTTGTTTTTGCATAAATCTCTGGATACAACTTACTTAGAGTATCAAAGGAAGAATGTTCCATCCTCCGATGATGGAGTATCAAGGTATCCTCAGTCCTCTGCTGCAGTCCTTCCATGCCAGCCTTCTCTGCCATAGATACCAATGCTGAGTCCAGTCCTTCTCGATCTAGGTACCACAGTCCCTCATGCTAAGTGCCAGTCCCAAGTCTTCGTCCTGTCCCTTTCTCCTGGAAGGTCACCTTAGGAATATCAAAAGAAACAATGCATTTAAGTTGGAGGATTATAGAACTAATGGACAAGAGACTGACTGGAAAGGATGGAGCATGTAAAACATTGGATAATCTTACTGAACCTGTACAATTAACAGTACCCTTACCGACCACTGACTGGAAAGTGTCATCAGCTGTCTGAATGTTGTCTGCTGATGCTAGGTGAGTGTAGGAAGAAAAGTCACTAGCATTCCCCGTCACATGCCGAGATGCTCCCGAGTCGATAATCCAGTCTGATGATTTAAGGGAAGAGATAGACGCAAGGGCAAGTGATTCGTCAGTACCTTCTGATGGATGGACATACATGGCAGCGTTGCCCCTAACAAAGAATGAGGTGGACGCCTCCTCTGTTCTACTCCTCATGTCTTCCAGTGCCTGGTCCTCCACAGTAAAGGTGCCATCAGCTTCTCCGTTCCCTTCTGATATCAGGAGGTTCTCCCGATAACCTCCTCGGCCGACTCGTCCTCTATTATATCCTCGTCCGCCGAACGGTCCTCGTCCACCACCTGAATCTCCCTCCCTAGGTGGTTTGGTACAAGCATACCGATGATGACCCATCTCCCCACAGTTGTAGCACTGCCGGTTATGCTGTCAGGGCTCTCCCTTAGATCCTGTGTTACCTGAGCTGGTGATCGCTAGTGCTGACTTTGCTTCGGGAGGACCACCTGTCCCGGCTTGCAGTGTAATCACCCTGATTTTTCTAAAATTTTATAAAACAATTTTCCGCATTTTTCTGTAATTTTCGGGAATTAAAACTAAGGTGTTTTGTGACTAAATGATTTTTAAATATTATTAATTAATATTCAAATATTATGGAAATAATATTTTATGGTGTAAAATGAAAAACCGGACATAAGGTAATTTTCCGGGAATTTATTGGACTCCGGAAGCATTTTTTAAAGCCCTAGAAACCAATGTACATTTAAACCGAATTAAACCCGTGCCAAACACCCAACATCCCCATGAGAGTCGAAGCCAAGCCCAAGGAGCATTGACCCAGCCCAAATCCTAGGTCAAACCCAAGCCCAAATTTCTGCATGTATAAGTACATATTTTCCTAGTTTTCTCCACAAGAATAAAATGAAAAAGAAAAAAAAACAAATCCCTAACCCTAACCCTAGCCATCAGCCGCCACCCCCTTTTTCCCCTGACCTCCCTCCGGCCCGACCCCGGCGGCGCACCGCCCGCGTCCGCCCCGACCGACGGTGCAGTGCCAACCGCCCCGCGGTGCAGACTCCACCCCCGCTCCGGCTGAGAACCCCCGCACCCCCGCTCCGGCTGAGAACCCTCGCGCCGCCCTACTCCGGTCTGCGGCAGTGCAGCCTCCGGCCGGCCGCAGTGCACGCCGCTCCAGCAGCAACCTCCGGTCCAGCCCGCCCCGCTGTGCGACTTCCCCGACCGAACGGAACAGCTCCACCCGCCGGCGACCCAACACCGCAGACTCCGGCCGGTTCGAGCCGACCGCTGTGCGACTCCGGCGGCGGACCGAGCCCCAACTCCGGCAGCGTGCGACCCCCGACCGGCAGCAGTGTCCCCGCAGAACCCGGACACGTCCAGGACACGAATCCTGTGTCGAATCGACACCCGGACACGTGAAAGTCAGATTCACGGAGCCATGTTCAGGTAGCGTTTCCTCTCTCCTCGTAATTCCGTTTTCGATTCCGTCAGTTGCGACGCGCAGACTGTGTAACCCTCTCGGTGCCCGTGCAACCCGCTCGGTACATCGCGTCCTGTGGTGATCGCAAACCGCGATCCAAAAACAGGAAAAACAACACCTTGTTTCACCCCGGAACTGAGTACGCCCCGCCAAACGGGACGACTTGGTCGCACGCGGTCTTTACCGAAACGTGCGCGTCGTTGATACGGACGTGTAGGATTTCGCAGAAGTCGATTCGGATGTGCGTGCACACCGGAATCAATGCGTATCCGCCGACAACGCCCCGTATCCGTCCATTCTGGAACACGCTGTAACTTTGTGTACACACGTCGGATCGAGACGAAACTTGCGCCATGGGGCTCGTAGTAATACGCTGGTCCTGTGACCCAAGTTTGGTCCGATTCTGAGAACGTTGACAAAATCGCGTATCGTAGGCCCCACAAGCTCCACTTGACGGACGATTTTGTGATCGGCTCATCGGAATCCAATTCTGGAAGTTCCGTTGGGTTCGTATCATCGTTTCTGACTTGTAGACACTGAGTTTGAGGAATTTGGAGACCTTTGACCCTGACACGCTTTTCGGTGCAAAGTGGCCCACATGTGGACCCCGCTTTGGCCCGGAAATGTCATTTCTGCCCTTATGTCCAAATTGGACTTAAGAACAAGCGTTTCTAGCTATTTGATATCTTCTGAGACTGTTGGTGATGTTTATTACAGCTTTTGGAGGAGTACCTACAGGATCCACTGATACAGGGACGACTGTTGGTATTCGGACACCAGGCAAGTGTACCTTGCCAAACTCTGCAGTATTGTTACATATTTTCCTTGCTTCATTTATATTGCTGTGCATGCTTAACCTAGGACCGTATGACTTACTTAGCGTCCGATTAATAGTCGGGTGCCAACACAGTACGCGGCGTTGTGTATTGTCATCTAGAGATGGACATTTGTGACACTATATATTCTCATACTTGTCTTACCAAGTACACTATAACCCAGGACACTTGACACTATTCATGAGACAGGATCTTCCTGAGATATTCATGGTGATTCTGTATAGGATACAGGACTTGACAGAGATACTATATTCTTAGATACTTTATGACTGGTTGCATTAGCTATGATCCCGCTTGACATGGACATGAGACGTTATGGTCATGATATGCGTGGTTACATTGGGTGGGGAGAGACACACAGGCTACAGGCTGTTCTATATATATCTACTACTATTGTGAGGTCGTAGACTCTCGTAGCATAGCTAGACACATTACCGGTTATTACCGCTACCGGCTCCCCGGCACAGAGCTTGTAGTGGCTCAGCCTGAGTACTAATGATGCTCTCACTTGCATTTCACATAGATGGTTACATATTTATCCTATTTATTTCATTATTTGCTGCACTGCATTTATTTTGGCTTGTATTTTCTGTACCTTGCTATGTCCCCTGAGGACCTGGATCCGGATTACGTCCCCAGGATTTGCAGACGAGATCTATCCCGAGGTATACGGGACCGGAGCAGAAGCAGATACAGGAGCTGTACCGACACCCGAGGACGAGGTGTTAGCTGAAGACTTTTCTTGAGCATCTATGTTCCACGCTCAGTATTTACTTTATACTGTCATTTATATTTTGGTTTGTTGAACCATTGTATCAGATATTTATCGGGTTGTTCCCCGACGCACTTTGTTGAGACTGGTTGATGATTTACATTCATTATATTCTGTGAATCATATTTTATATCTTGTGTGGATGAGATTAGTTGTGCCCTGCTGTCGTAGACTTGTTTTTACAGCTTAAGTACGCCCTGATGGATCTATTAAATTGGGTTTGTCCATCAGTATGTGCTGCTGGTCATTGCCATGTGTCTAGTCCCTCGGTATTTTGGGACTGGGACGTGACATGCAGCCTGATGCGTGTCTCCTCCTGGATCATGGCTGAGATAGCCTCCTCAAGGCTAGGGATCTTTGGTTGGGCTAAAAGTAGGGCCGTCCTCTGTGCGAAAGCTGCAGTCAGCCCTTTGAGGAACTTCATCGTCCTCTCCTGCAGACACACCTGTCTCTCCTTACACTTAGGGTCCCCGCAGCTCGTCCGATCTGAGGAGTGATCATAATCCAACCACAGACGCTCCAACTCCGTGGCATACTATTGCACCGTCTTCTCTCCCTGTACGGTGTCATCAATCTCCCCATTTATCTGGAAGACCCGTAAGTTATTCCCCACACCATCATAGGTCATTCTCAACTTCTCCCACACATCTTTCACCATCTCAATACCGTCTACTGTGGCGGCAATAGACTGGACTAAGGAGTTGAGAAGCATGATGTAGATCACCATATGAGTGGACTTCCACTCATCGCGTCCTGTCGAGCCCTCGTCCGGCTCTGTCGCCTCGCCCGTCAGGAACGCCTCCATGTTTTTTCCTGTGAGGGTTCTTCTAACCCGCCATGACCAACTCAGATAGGTGGCTGGTCCATCTAATTTCAGATCGATGGAGGGAAGCTTCAACTCCGGCGACATTCGTGTCGTGTTCTCACCAGTCGACATCGTCAACAACTTCATCAACGTCGCCACCTCTGCAGAATCTAGCTTCTTGATGATCTCCTCCATCGATGCGTCGTCTATCCAATCACGTCACGTCCGCTCCACGACTCACGCTCGTCCTCGTCGTCTCCTCCTAGATGCGAACATGTCCCCCCTTTTTTCAGATCTAGGCATCCCTATTAGGCGCTGTCTCGTGCTGGTGCGGAGGAGGCGGCAGCACGCATGTCACAGCCGCCGTCGCAGCAGCAGTAGTAGCCGCAGCAGTAGCGGGACGGGGCAGCAACAGCGAAGGGCGGCCTGCGAAGGGCGGAGAAGGGAAGAAGGGGGGGCGTGGAAGAGTTCGGTGGAGGAGATCTAGGAAATCCTCCTGTGGGTTTGTGGAAGCTTGGTGACGGCTAGGGTTTGTGGAAACCTGGCTCTGATACCATGTTGAAATTAGTTGATTATTTTATTGATTGTCTTATTGGCATTATATAGCCTTACAGTCATTAATACAATGATCTCAATCATTATGACAATAATCTCATAATGGAATATCCTGTGACATATTCTGGCATCCCAAATATGTCCTCAAGATATTTCCATGTGCTTATACTATACTTAAATATGACACCCAACATACCATATCAACGGTTCTCAATATGAGGATGGACAAATTGTTGGGGTTTGGTATCCGGTTCTACAGTTCTACTTTACTTTGGGACAAATCCCATGTATATGTATTGCAATATATGATGCTTCATTTATTGACTTGTACACATGTTGTGTTAGCTCAAGTGGTAAGCATGTGAGGGGGTTTTCTGGTGGGCAAGTTTAAAATCCCACAACCCACTTTAGTTTTTATCACCATTTCTTGTAGAAAATCCTTCAAAGCTAGGCCCCGAAGACTCGGACGAGGCCGTTGGCAAAGTGGCGCTTTGATGGCGCACATTGCACTTCACGTGGGTGCAAAGTTTGCGCATTTGCACTTCAAACATACGCATCGGGCGCAATAGCTTCGCCATAGCCATGGAGCTGCGGAGCAGGCAGCGACGTGGTTGATGTGCTGGTAACTTCGGTGGACAGTTATGCGGACAGATTCACCGGATAGCTCCTGGGCAGCTTTGCCGCGGGTGACTAGTTGTTCAGTTTTATAACTGACTACGTCCACCATGTCCGGGAGTTACTCCTCTTTTAATGTCGCTATTTATGGCCATTACTGAATAGTCGGTACATCTTGTAACTAACCGACTAATGTGGCCCCCCTCTATAAGGAGAGCTCATATTCAGTGAGACAACATATTCTACTAGAGACAAACCTCTGTCAACGGAAAAGAGAGGAGTCCCTCTAGCGGGTGAGAACTTTTTTCTTCGATTCTTGATGATCTTATGTGCTTCATCCATATTGAGGACGAAGTCAGGAACGAGATCAAGATGGACTCTCTGTCCAAGTAGTTTGCCAAGGCAAACATAGTTCATTCTGAAGCGAAGAAGGATTTGTTTGCTACGTAGGAACCTTCATCTAAGAATGTAACTATGGCAAACAAGACACAAGACGAAGTAAAGAGAATCGGGATGGTGGTGTTGAAGCTGACTTCGGAAGAGACACTTACACTGCAAAATGTGTAGCATGTTCATGTTGTCGCAAAGAATTTTCTCTATGGAAGCCGTATGTGCAATACGTGCTTGAGGATGCACATCAATGTTGGTCATATGATAATGTCCTACAAGGGAGTTTACTGCGACTAAGTTTCTTGTACCGAATGGATGTTCAAACTTCAGCTTGTAGTCTTGTAGCTCCATCTGAATATTTTAAATGAAGTTTCTACTTCTAGTTTGAGTTATAGTATAATAGGCTAGGACATGTACATTATAAAAGAGTAAACAAGATGTCTAGATTAGGTCTTATCTCCAAATATGGGGATAAGGAGATGGAAAAATGTGAACTCTATGTTGTTAACGGCAAGACTGTCTAACTATTTCTAGGGAGAAGCTGCTTTGACAGGTACCTTTATACTCAATAGAGTGTCGTTTACACAATCAGAAGTAACTCATCATGAACTCTGGTTCAATGTCAAACTTAACTTGAATATTATTCGAGTGTACAGAATGTCTGGCTTCGGTTAGGCTTCCGAATATCAAGATTTAGAAGTTTGGCAAAAGGACCACCAAGACTAGTTTCCTGGGTTATGTAGAGAACATTAACACTTAGATTTATTGGTCTTGAAGCCAATCAGATCATTGAGTTTCGCGACACTGAGTTCTTTAAGGATAAGTTTGCCAAAGACAAGTATGTGATTCTCACATATTTACATTAGACTATATCTAATGAAATGGAGACAATGCTCTTAATCTAGCTAAAAGTACCAAAAGAGATGAAACCCCGGAGGAAGTGATTTCACTGGAGGATGTCATTTCAGAACCAGAATTCACCAAGCCACTTTCAAAGCGAGTGAGAAAGTCAAAGAACTTTGGAGATGACTTTGCCATCTATCACGTGGAAGTTGATATGTTTACCTATGATGAGACGATAAAGACCAAAGATATTTTTTGTAACGAAGAAGTTAATGATGTTATTGGCAAAAGAATTTTTTAGAAACAATGGATCGACTACTTCGATACTTATGCTCTAGGTTATCAAATAACAACTATCAGGATGCCAATAGCACTGGCTGTAATTCACAACATGGTGATTCACCAGATGGATGCGAAAACATCAATCATGAATAGAGATCTGACTGAAGATATTTACATGAAACAACCATAAGATTTTGTAATCAAGGATCTTGAAAACAATATGTACAAATTGGTAAAATCTCTATATAGCCTGTAGCAGACTCCCAAGATATTGCAAGAGAAGTTTGATAAAGTTATTAGATCAAATAACTACAATATCAGGGAGACTGATAAGTGTGTCTATACTAAGTTCGTTGATGAGAGATGTATAACCGTTTGTCTCTATGTAGACAACATGCTAATCATTGGCACGGATTTAGATAGTGTATCAAAGACCAAGAGATTCTTGTCGTCCAAATTCAATATGAAAGATTTGAGAGATGATGATGTTATCCTTGAAATAAAGATCATTCAGACAGGAGATGTGCTTGCTCTGTCACAAACTCACACGTTGAGAAATTGTTCACACGCTATGGATATCAACATATTCCACGAATCGATACTCTATATAGGTGTGACCATAAAACTGAAGCCAAACTCAGAAAAGACTGTCAAGCATATGGACTATTCAAGCATCATTAATAGTTTGATTGATGTATGTAATAAGTTGCACTAGACATTATATTGATTTTCTTGTAGAGATGTTGACCCGGTTCACCAGTAATTCGGATATAGAACACTGAAAAACTGTTTATGAGATATTTCAAGAAGACACAAAAATTTGCACTACTCTACAATGGCTATCCGAATGTGGTAGAAGACTTCATTAATGCTAGTTGGTGCTCAAAAAATGAGGACGAAAGGTTTATAGGAGGATTTGTCTTCTCCATTGATGAAGCTGCTATATTGTGGAAGTCGAATAAACAAACTTTGCTCTCATACTTACCAATGGAGCGTGAGCTTTATATACTGGCTATTGTAGCAGATGAAGCATGATGACTTCGGGAGCTTATGTATTATCTTTTCCTATTTGGTGTGTAGATTTCGACGATACCAATATATTGTGACAACTAGGTTACTACAGTTGTGGCAGCTAATGCTCTCAATGAGAAAAGGGCTATGAGATTACGTCACATAACATCGATTGAGTGTATCTCTGGTGACATTATTATAGTAATTGATGTTCTGAGCTAGGAGAATTCGGCCGATCCGACAACCAAGGGCCTCAAGCGCCAGCTTATCGAGGACACAAGAAGAAAAATGGACTTCAAGAAGTTTTGATGTAAGATCTATGTAATTCTACCATAAAATATTTTGTTATTAGTTCAAAGAGAAATCTAGTAGACATCTCACTTTTAATTCAAAAAAGTATCATAAACCAAGATACATAAGGTACAATAATTTGTCCTTAGGGGCATTGGTATGATGGAATCCCAAAACCTACGTAATCTATCATTTTGCTCTAGGTAAAAAGCAAGTCATGTAGGAGATTGGCTTTAAGATTTAATGAGTTCTTGACCATTTGTAACGTGTGGTGTGCTTGACAGGAAGCACGAGTAGTTCAACTCTACAAGAGATTTAGTATCTCATACTACAGTGACATAACACTACATGTGGTTGGACCTCGACTTCGAGCCATGTTATAGCGGTACAACACCGTAAAGAGACAGGTAGCCTCATGCCGATAGTTGGAGTTGTATAAAATCACTACAAGAGGCTAGTACCTCATGCAATAGTAGTGTGACACCACATAAGATGGGACCTCGACTTTAGGCCATGGCATAACATCGTAGTACCGCAAAGGGGCATGTAGCCTTATGCTAGGATGTAGTACAATACTACAAAGAGGCATATACCTTATGCTACACTAGGGTGACACCACATAGGGTAGTGTCGGATTCAGGCAATGTCACAACTGCGTAGCACCGCAAATAGGTCGCCTCGTGTTGGGAAATTAAAGTCTCTCTAAGGAAAGAACTCACATATGTGTATGAACAAAGATGCAGACTGTATCTTGAAAAAAATCTTGTAGACACCCAAGATATATACAAAAACCTACGTCAGCACATGGCCTTTAATGTACGACCAAAGGCATAATTGATATAATTGTGTGTGTGGAGAATTGTATCTATAGTAATGAATTTGATTCTTAGTCCATTTTGTATCGTATTATAGTTCTACCACATACAGGAAGATTCAAATCCTAAGCGACATCTATCCTAATGCATGATGTATAGTTATTATGGGGAACGCTCAATCATATATTGAAATCTATAGGAGATTGTTGAGGTTTGGTCCATTAGTGACCCGGTATCACTTTACTTTCTTGGGACAAACCACATATGTGTATTTCAATATATGATTTCTTCATTTATTGACTTGTACATATGTGGTGTGGTAGCTTAAGTGACAAGTATGATGCGGGATATTCTAGTAGGCAAAGTCCAAATCCCACAAACCACTTTAGTTTTTATTACCATTTCTTGAAGAAAATCCTTCAGAGCTACGTCCGACTCGGAGGAGTGCAAGTGCGAGGGCATGGACGAATGACGCGAAGCGGCGCTTTGATGGCCCACTTAGCACGGGTGCATAGTTTATGCCTTTCCGGAGGCACTCTGGTAGCCTCGTCGTAGCGTTGCAATTTCGGAGCAAGTAGCAGTTTGGCTGCTACGTTGGTAGCTTCGTCGGACAGCTCATGAAAAGCATTTTTTTTGTAGGATCTTCGCTATGCTTTGGCAGCTCCGTCGCGGGGGACTAGTTGTTCAGTTTTGTAACTGACCACGTCCACCACGTTCGGGAGTTGCTTCTCTCTTAGTGCCGCTATTAATTATGCCCGTTATTGAGGAGTCAGTTCATCTTGTAAATGATCGAGTAATGGGTAACAACAAATCTACTATAGACAAAACTCTATTGGCGGAAAAGAGAGAAGTTCCTCTAGTGGCAGAGAACTTTTTGCTACGGTGCTTACAGCATGAGCGGTCCAATTAACATCCACGCCTCTACGTGTGATCTAGACGGAAGGTGGTGATAATTTAAAATGTTCTAGAAGTTCATCAAAACTTGATGGTTCTTGGAAGTAGATCGACGGATAGGGATTGAATCTTGTTTGAGCAACGGTGGTTTTGATCACCCCAGCACGCCATCGTTCAACTACTTCTCTTAGTAGTTCTACTGCTTCTTTGTTTTCTGTAGTTTGTATTGCTTGTAATCTTGTATTAGCAAATTATTGTTTGTTGTCATAACAGATTAGTTTGGGTTGTAATCTGTTTTTTGGCCTTTGTCAAAGGACTTCTACGAGAATTTCTACGACACATGTAGGAAATTAATTAGTGAAGATTTCCTCCATTCAAGAAAGGATTTCTTCAAGAATGAAATTTTGACCTAGTTATTTCATATAATTTCACAAGGCCCTATTTGTAAGCACCATTTTAGGTGATCAAAACTTTCCACCATAATATACATGTTATTACTTTCCTTAATCCCATTACACACTCAACAAGGAGAATAATGCATCCATGCAGCCTTCCATGTATGTGTGTTCGTTTCAATTCACGAAATTACAGTTCAGCTCTTAACTTAAGACACTAGAATCATATTAAACCAAAATTTTACAGAAAATGTAATAAGTTATCATGATTTTCCAAGATTCTTCATATAGACAGAAACAAAATTATGCTAACATCATAATTTTGTTTAAGTGCTGAAGGAAAAATATATATATATGACAATGAACAAAACTAGTTACCACTTTCAGAAAAGTCTATCAAAGTTTTGCAAGACTTTCTTAATTATCAGACCTGTTGTGTTCATGGATGGCGAAAACTGATGAGGGCGTAACTTAAAATTGGAATTAACCCAGGTACCACAAACGACCTGCATTGCCTTTCACCTGCCAGGCTGAAATGAACAAAAGTGAAACCACCATCAAAAATAAAAATAAAAGCAAAACCATAGTACAATATAAGGGACCTCCTATCAAGTTTTGGTCCACAGAAGGGCCATTAACAAATTCTCCATTAGAAAGGTGACATTGACAATACAGTGAGAAAGAAAAATTAATTCACATGGTGCAAATATTTGGCACCAACATAAGGTTAAGATCCCGCGATTATAAAACTTTGTAAAATCTTATATTGACCTTTCTAATTATGTGCTCCATAACGGTCTCAGTCAGATAGAACAAGGCTTGGATGATGAAGATGATGATGGTCAAAATATTAGAAATATAGAAGATAGTCTACTTGTGGAACATCAAACTTGTCATGATAATTCAGAAATAAACATGTATGGTTGTTTACTGACCATGCTCTTTGAAAAGGAATGAAGAGAGGAAGAGAAAGAAAATGGTCATACCTGAAACCAATTCCTACAGTGGCCAAAGAGAAGAGAATGAGAAGAAAAGAAAAAGGATGGGCTACTGTAAAAAGACAAAGGAAAAGGTTCAGAGTAAATTAAGTATATTTGCTCCAAAAGAAGAGAGTTAATTATGGACAGATAACCACCTTTAGATGCTACCAATACCAAAACAAAGTCATTTTTGTCAACTTCGCTTGTGCAAAATAGGGGGAGGGGAGGGGAGGAACAATGTTATTCCACTTTAAATAATATTTAGATATTATTTTCTATCTCAACAACAATAGCAAAGTTTCTTCATTTCAATCTTTTGGGGTCAGCAAATATTATTTTTATTAAATCAATAATACAGTAGACAGTTTTTATCATTATTCATACATGCTCATTCAAATATCAGAAGAATTTTCTCAGTTGGATTCTGTATGAGGCTGTCAATGGGTACATGAAGGTTGGAACTTAGTGACAGAAGTAATTTATGTTAACATTCTGAGTCTGAACTCAGCCTGCATGAATTCATTTATATAAATATTAAACAAAGAAAGAACAGAAGAATGCATGTCATCTATATTTATGGATTATTTAGATATATACCAGGGTTATAATATTAAAATTTGTAGATAGTTCTTAACTGACATGAATGATAACTAAGTAGCAATTGTAAATTTAGTACAAAAGTCAAACATTCTGAACTCCCAACACCAGCATCTATTAACAAAGTGCAGAATATAACTTGCTATGAATTTGACACTGTATGCATTGAAATGTATAAAGACTAAAGAGGGGATATGCACTCACAAGTGCAAAATATCCATGAAATAGTCTTTACATAAGAGAATACACAATGTTCTTCACCCCTCTTTGAACTTTCCTTACGTAAGAACTTCATGGGCTATGACTGTATTTTCAAGGCTTCCATTCCAAGTAATTTGTATACAATTACATGTAAAGAGTTTTCTGCCATCATGTGGCAGCACATTTTTTTCTTCAAACATTTTCAAACAGTTGCAGATGATCAATGTTGAGTGGTTCGCGGATCACTGCAGACACAGCCGCAACCATTTCCTTCGGCGATGAGAATCCATCGGTCCTCATATAAAAAACATGCAGTACTCTGCACATTTTCCAAAACAGATCTTTGCAAGCTCTTGGAACAACACTTCCCTCACTCTGCAACACCAGCTTCAGGAGTTCCGTCCTACTAGAATTGATTAAACTATCAATCTCCCTCTTAGTATCGTCTATGGATGGAGAACCGTAGCCATGTTCAGTACGGAGCGTCAAACTAGTTAGTTTGCCTTCCTTGACATCTCGCTAGCCAATAAATTCATTAGTCCTGATACTAATAATAAGAAGAAAAAATAAATTTAACAAGCATCTCATCCTAATTAGGGAGATTTATCTCAAATAGCAAATGTAGTAGCCTCATTCAGTAAGGGGCTGTTTGGATGCATGAAGTGGAGCCATGAAGTGGGGATTCTTACATGTGCATCCTTCATGGCTCCACTTCCGTTGTTTGGATGTTTGCGTAAGTGCCGACTAGATTTGGAGCTAGCACTTCCTAATGGGTGCTTTTGGCTTACTTTTTTGCCAACCCAATTTCCATGTTTTTTAACAAGAATATTGGTGAGAGAGTGAGCCATTATTATTTTTTTAATTAAATCTTTTTAATATTGTTATTAATAGTATTAAGTATTAATTTCTAATAAATTAAATAATTAGAAATAGTACTTAATTATTAATTTAGCTAAATATTAATTGTAATAAGTGAAATAGTTAGCTAGGACATCAAAATATTAATTTCTAATAAGCTACATACACTCAAAAAAATTTGTCGTATCTTCAGATGCATACCGGAAACGAATCGAAAATACCACAAATACTCCAAAATACATTAGGACAAATCAAAATATGTAAAGTGTTTGTATCGTCATGTCATTTATCCATGTCCCTGCAACATAGATGTGAAATACTTTATAATATTGGTTAATATTAAACAAATAAAATAATCATCTCATAAAATAAGTAACCCATAATGCACATTACTTATATCCTTTAATACAATATAATACTTAATAAAATATTTGATGATATTAATTGTTAATACTTAAATCAAAAAGTTCAATATAGTTTTAATAAATAAATGTCAATTTAATTAGATAATTAATTAAAATTTGTTATTATTATAATGCACTTTTCCAAGTTCTCGCCTCCTATTTGACGTCCAAACAACAAAACTATAAATTTGCCGCTTTCAAGTTTCACACTTTCAAAGCATCCAAACAAATGAAGCATATACATATGCATATATAATGCATGTGCAACATTCCGATTGCACACTTCCGTCCACTTCAAGCATCCAAGCATGCCCTAAAAGATGAAAGAGTTGATGGAGAAACACCATGAAGTTTCGCGGTTCTTTTTATGAAAATGACTACAGAAACATTAAGGCATGGAAAGCAAACTTGAACTTAACGGCGATAGTTAAAATGATGTAGACACCAAAGGGCCTCAATGTAGTTAAGGGATCTGGTGTACAATGTCATCAATCACTAGAAGATCAACAAAGATGAGTATTTCAATGAAAGGTTGGCCTTCAAATAGTTAATCTATAACACCTTAGCTACAATCTATAACACCTTAGCTACAATGTAGCAAAGTGCCTCCCTGGAGGATACACACCCTCTATCTTAAGAGGTTATAGACCTTGTATCAATTGATATTGCTCAAGTTAGCATCTTATAGCCTCAACTCTATACACGGGCATCTAGTGGTAGTAACGGTAACGGAGGGGAGTAGTAGACGTGGTTTCAAATTTCAGCCTGGATAAAAACTTAATTAAATGGGAGGGGGCCTTGGTGCTAGCAACAGTCATTAATGACTTATATATATATATATATATATATATATATATATATATTAGATTACTTGACTTGTTTATTATTGATATGAAGCTACATATATATAGGAGAGGTTAACCCCTCTCTCTGCTACTCTACTCCATGTGGGACTAAAACCCTTTAATACTCTCAACACTCTCCCTTAAGATGGGCGATAGATATCAATCATCCCCATCTTGTCACATAGTTTAGAAAGACTCAATGAATTAAGACCCTTATTAAGACAATCTGCGACTTGCTCTTCTGAGCGAACATGATCGAGCTTTAATATCCATTTCTCTAGCTTCTCTTTGATGAAGAACCGATCGATCTCGATGTGCTTTATTCTGTCATGCTGAACTGGATTGTTAGCTATACTTAGTACAGCTTGACTGTCACTCAGAAGGCGCAATGGTATCCCCTGGTCCAGCTTCAACTCTGTCAACAATGCTTTTACCCACAACTACTCTGACACTCCCAAAGCCATAGCTCTATATTCTACTTGAGCGATCGATCGTGCTACCACAGACTGTTTCTTGCTTCTCCATGAGACTAGGTTACCCCCCCCCACAAAGACACAGTAATCTGAGGTAGACCTTCTGTCGTCCATGCAGCTTGTCCAATCTGCATCACAGTATCCCTCAACACCCATCTGTCTATTGTTCTTGAACCATAGCCCTCTTCCAGGAGCCCCTTCAGATATCTCAAAATATGAAAAACTGCATCCATGTGGGTCTTCCTTGGATCATGCATGTAGCGACTCACTACACTCACAGCAAATGAGATATCAGGGCGAGTGTGGCCTAGATAAATTAATCTGCCTACAAATCTCTGATCTCTCACGATCAACCGGCTCTTCTGCCTCTGCCCCCAACTTATCTTTCTGATCGATTGGAGTGATTGCTTATTGACATCACAGCATACCAGTTTATGTGAGCAGATCTAGTACATACTTCCTCTGAGAGAGGATGATCCCATCCTCGAGCCACCTCGATCCCAAGAAAATACCTCATCATCCCCAAGTTCTTTACTTCAAATTCCTTGGCAAGTTTTGACTTCAGCTGGGTAATCTCCTCCTCATTATCATATGTGATCATTATATCATCAACATATACTACAAGTATGGTGACGTGGCCTCTCGCATGTCGGAAGAAGACCGTATGATCTGCATTTGTCTGGCTGTATCCCATGCCTGTAACAGCCTTCCTGAATATTTCAAACCATGCCCGAGAAGATTGCTTGAGTCCATACAGTAATTTTTTCAGCTTACACACATTTCCTGTTGACTGCTTCGTGCAAAAACTTAGGGGCTATCCATGTATACTTTCTTTTGCAGATCTCCATGAAGAAAGGCATTCTTCACATCCAATTGATGAAGTTGCCACACATGGTTTGCTGTAAGAGAAACCAGAATTTTTACAGTGCTCATCTTTACTACTAGAGCAAATGTCTCATCATAGTCGATGTCATAGGACTGAGTGAATTCCTTTACAACCAATATTGCCTTGTATCGCTCCACCTTTCCTTCTGGCGTCTCCTTTACTGTGAATACACATTTGCATACAACTGCTCTCTTTCCTTTAGGTAATGGAACAAGTTCCCATGTTCCATTTCTTTCAAGTGCCTCAAGTTCCTCCAGCATTGCAGCTTTCCACCTCGGATCTTCCTTCGCTTCCTGCCAACACTTAGGCAAAGAGGTGGTGTCTAATGATGCAATGAATGCTCCATAAGTAGGGGATAGATTAGAGTAAGATAAAAAATAGACGATGTCATATTCATAACCATAACGATTAGGGAATCTTTCCGCATTACTGCGAGAAAATCTCCTTAAAGGAATAGGAGAAGGACAAGGATGAGAGATCATACCATCCGAATCAGAGGAATCCGCATCCGAATCAGAGGGATCCAGTGCGGGAGGTGCATTTTCAGGAGTTGGGGCAGGGTTAGGCGAGGGACATGGCACAGTAGGGACATTAGGCACAGTAGTGGACTGCTACTTTCTCCTTCTGTAGACTTGGAGCTCTGTAGATTTTCTTGTAGTATGTTCCTCCTCCTGTACTGCAGCATCACTTTCTTTCTCCTCATTGTGAGCTTCCTCATCATTTTCCTCCCCCTCGCTCTCCCCCTTGTTCTCTTGGACCAACTTCCATCATTGGGTATAGAACTGACCCGACAATCACGTTTGGGCCCATCTTTCCCTCACTCCTAACACCCCTCACTCCTAACACCTCATATGTTAGGTGTGTCACCAAATATGGAGCCTTCACCTGAACCATTGTGGTAGTATTATTCAATCTCTCTGAATGTAATGTCTATGCTCACAAAGAGCCTTCGCTCCACAGGACTCCAACAAGAGTATCCCTTCTGAGTCCCTGAGTAGCCAACAAAGACGCACTCCACTGCCCGAGGGTCCAACTTTTCTACCGCGGGCCTATTATCCTTCACAAAACAGACACATCCAAATACCTTTTGGAGAACAATGTACTTGTTATCACCTGTAAGTAGTTCAAACGGTGTCTTCCATCCAAACACCTGAAAGGGCATCATGTTGATTTGATATGCAGCCGTCAACACGGCATGTTCCCACAAGTGTTTAGGAACATTCATAGCAAATATCATTGACCGTGCCACTTCTAACAGGTGTATGTTCTTCCGCTCTGCCACGCCATTCTGAGCTGTTGTATAGGCACATGAAGTCTGATGTTGTATCCCATGGGCTGATAAGTATTCTTCAATAGCCTTGTTGGTATATTTTGTCCCATTGTCGGACCTCAAAGTCTTCACCTTAGCACCGTATTGTGTTGTAACCCTGCGATAAAAATCTTGAAAGGATACGAATACACCACTCTTACTCTTCATTAGTTATATCCAGGTGACACGAGTGTAGCAATCAATAAAGGTGACAAACCACTTAAAACCATTAACAGTAGTTGTAGGACAAGGTCCCCACACATCAGACTGTATCATATCAAAAGCAACTAAACTTCTATTTCCAGAACTCGCATACGAGCTTCTGTTATATTTTCCAAGTTCACAAGCATCACAAACCAACTTTTGCTTATTAGCCTTTTGATACATAGAGGGATACATCTGACTCAGTAGACTGAATGAAGAGTGTCACATACGCTGATGTTGGAATAATAATGCTGCTTCTACAGCCCTTCGCGGCTCCTCTTGTTGTGCTTCATCTACCAGTGATACTAGTGCTGCATCCAGTCCACCTCTGTACAAGTACCATAGCCCTTTTATGCCAAGTATCAGTCCCCAACCGTCTTCCCATCCCTTCTCCTGAAAATTTATCTTAGAAATGTCAAAGAAAATAATACAATTAAGTTGAAGAACAATGACACTAATGGACAATAAATTAACAGGAAAAGATTGAGCATGCAAGACATCAGTAAGAGTCATGGAATGGGTGCATTCAACTGTGCATTTACCCACAATGGGTCTAGCAGTACCATCAGCAGTCTGAATGCTTTCAGGCGTCGTCAGGTGAGTGTAATCTTGAAACTCATCATGGGCACACGTGACATGGTAGGATGTCCCAGAGTCAATTATCCAATTAGACTTTCTGGTCTGTGGGTAGATGCAAGGACATGAACAGGTAAACATGTGCTTGTATGGCCATAGTTGGTGATGTTACCCCCCGGAGGTGGTTGGAGTCGATGTCCCAGTGGTATTGGCTCGACTGTCGCTGGTTCCAAGCTTCATGCTCCTCCACATTTCTAGCATTTTCCTCTCACTAGGGGTCATACAGGATGACTGACTCTCATTTCTCCCTTTTACCAGGTTTGTCTTATGCCCTCCAGAATAATTATCTTTGCCTCCGCCGTAGCCTCCTCTGGCACCCCTACGCCCTCCACAGCTACGTCCACGACCGCTGGACTGGCCTCTTAGAGGTTTCGTATAGAATCTGATAAAATGTCCAGGTTCTCCACAGTTGTAGCACCCTCCCCCTCCGGAAGGGTTTGGGTTAAACACTGCTAGAGCTGATTTTTCCCCCGGAGAGCTAGTGGTGCTAGACATTAGCTTCAGTCGTGCCTCTTCTTGTGCCATAGCAGCTATGGCCTCCTCTCGAGTGATGGCAGTCCAGGTTGTGCAAGTAGGACATTCCTCCTCTGCTCGAATGTTGGGTTGAGCCATTCAGGAACTTCATCATCCTCTGTCGCGAAACATACTCCATGAACTTCTTATAATGATTCACAAATGTCGGTTCCACTTGCTCATCCTCCACGCCAATAGGATCATAGTGGTCGAGATATGACCAATACTTCTTCAGCAGAGCCGCATACTCAGAGATGGTGTGATCTTCTTGGACCACTTTATCAAGTTCATCTTGTAGTTGGAAGACCATCATAGGGTTGCCCGACCCTGAGTACGTCTCTCAGCGTCATCCAAATGTCACCGGCACCCTCCATTGCTTCCACGTTGTCCGACACTTGGTCGGTCAATGAGGCTGTCATTCATCCAGCAACAATATTGTTGACGATTTCTCACACAGCAAACTCCCGTGAGGAGTGATCTTCAGGTGCCTTGGTTTGGCCATTCACATAGTCCACCAAGCCTCTTGCCTTCAGAGTCCGTATCGCCTGACGCGATCACTTCAAGTAGTTGGAAGTACCCTCCAACTTTATCTCCAGTTTCTCCAACTTTTCTATTTTGTATGGTGAAGGATCCACATCTACGTGTGCAACACGGGAGCTAGTCTCGGTCAGCCTTCTGGAGAAGATATCATCCACCAAAGCCTTCATCTCTTGGGCCGTCAGCTTGTCGTAGATCGTCTCCATCGTCTCTTCTTGTCCTCTTCCATCAGCAAGACGGTGGCAGATCTAGATCGTCTCCACCTTTGATCGTCATACTCTCCACGTCTACTGTTCCTCCTTCCGCGGCAACGGTGTCCCTGAGAGCTGCTACTCATGTCCCGTGCACGGCTTCGACCCAAGGTCGCATAGCCTGACGAGAAGGAGGGGAAAGAACCGACAGTTGAAGTCGAGATTAGGAGTTCACACAAGTTCCCTCACTGATATATCTCGATCCAACTAGTAACTATATAATTAATATTCCGATTACAACTTGCTGCTACAAAAAATGATAATCAGAAAATTAAACTTCTCGTTCTTCCTTGCAATCGTAGTTGCATACGGACAGAACCGAGTTATAACTCGCAGAAGAGAAGAAGAAGAAGGAAGAAGAAGAAGAGGGAAGGGGGCTGGCCAGCGGGGAGGGGGGTTGCTGGCCGGCGGGGAGGGGGGAGCTGTTGACCGGCGGCTGTTGGTGGCGGAAGAGGAAAAAGGGGGGGTGGAGGGGGTTAGGGTTAGGGTTAGGGTTTGGGAAAGGGGAGAGGGGTTGTTAGCACTGGTACCAAATAAATATTTAGTAGAATACTTGACTTGTTTATTATTGTTTCAACGCTTATATCTAGTGGTGAACATTATTCGATTTTTGACCGAAAATCGAACCGAATAAGAGATTCGGTTCGGGTTCGGTTTTGAAAATACTAAAATTCATTATTTGATTTCGGTTTAGATTTTGGGTATTCGATTTTCAGTCCAAAATCGAATAATAGTTATGCAATTATGTAAATACCCTCAATTATATACATATTTTGTGATTAAAACTGTATATATTTTGAAAACAACAATTCTATATATGTATTTTAAAGCCCAACTTTGATAATTTAACTAGCCCAACTTTGGACACAACTTTGAAATACAACAATGCAAAAAAATTATAAATTTTAATATAATTTAACCACGATTCCAACTTTGAGCCCGACCCATTAAACAATATAAATAGTCCAACAGAACAAACCAAATAAATCAAATTGGAAAGAAAATCAGCTAATTTTAATTAGTAATCAACGTTGGACCTAACATACCAAGTAATTCGTTTGAAATCTGAATAAATTGGTAACAAACCTTCTAAGCGTCTGTTTTGAGTTTAAAGGCAATGTAGATATTGTAAGTTTCTCAGAATTGCAAATGTTGTAGATCATGACAATAGAGTGGTTTTGCAATTAGAATTGACCGTAATTAAATTCCACTGGCAAGATAAAATCATACAAGAAGCACCCAAGATCTAGTCTATCTAAACATGTTTATGGTGGGTGGGTGGGTGGGTGGGTGGGTGGGTGGGTGTGTGTTGGGGGGGGGGGGGGGGGGGGGGGGGGTGATGTTGAATACAAGAATTGATTGTTGCCAAAAGCACATTGTTTGATAGTACTTTTCATGATGTGTATCTAGCTTGCAGCTGACTAAATATTTTGGGATAAAGATTTTGTTGTTGTTGTATCGAGCTTGTAGGATCAAAATACATATCATATATCGATTTCCTTCGTTACCTTATCGGTACACTGTAAGATACATTGTCCCAAAAGAAATTTGACTGGAAATTAATATAATCATGCATATATGAATAGATTGAACACAGTGAACAATAATAAATAGCATCACTGAAAACAGCATCATGCATCATAAAGTCGAAAATTAAGAAAGAAAATATACTATTACCCGATTGATTCATCAATATAGCATTATTGCATCAATAAGGACCGAATTGTTAACAGTTAGGGAGTTAAAATTCAAAAATATTTTATGTTATACATTATACTTTTTAAACAATGTATTACTTTGTTAAAACCCTAGCAAAACATAGGTGAAAAATCCTTAACACACCAGAAAGCTCAAGAATAAAAAAGCAGAAAGAAAAAAGAAGAAGACATTTCTCTCTGGGAAGGTTTCCAGAGAGTTCACTTAGAGGGGAAGGTTGATGCCATGAAGTTGAAAATGGTCTAGAAGGTTATATGGGTATCAGTTCGACTTGTAGAGTTGTAGGGTAAGGTTATAAAACCATTTATTTCTAAAGCAAACATAAGTCGGATTTAACCCATTTAGATCTTAGATTCAGAATAACCTGATATTCTAGACCAAATATAAGTCGGATTTAACCCATTTAGATTCAGATTAACCTGATAATACCCATAACGTTGATACACCGCCTCAGATAATTCGTACCTCATCACCCAATTCAGGAAATGTATCGACTGATAAGTTGCCCCTTTCCATCGTAATGAATCATATCGTTTATAGGTTATTTATTTCTATACCAAATATAAGTTGGATTTAACCCATTTATATTCAGATTAACCTGAAAATATCCATATCGGTTGATACACCCTCAGATCGTTCGTATCTTATCATCCAATTTGGGAAATGTATCGACCGATAAGCTTTCCCCTTTGTGTATCGTTCAGTGAATCATATCGCTTATAGGTTATATCTTACTGTCAGGAGAAACATTCAATGAATCATATCGCGATAGGTTATATCTTATTGTGTCAGGAGAAACGTTTCAACGACGTCTTAAGATACTGACAGTAGATATGTGTAAGTAGATATATGTATGTATATATTCATATTACAGTCTTCCACTGAACAAAAACTCAAAATCTATCAGAGGATTGAGGGCATACATGCATACTTCCTAACTATTCCTGTAGGCCAAACACCCTTTTGTGGATTGAGAACTAGATTAGTGTTATTTTTCTATAGTTCAGTTAAAATGTGCACCTGCCTCACAACTTGTACCTGGTTGCTCCAGTACCATATTAAAGCTGCTCCACCTCACAAAAACTCCCATGTTAAGGGTTTAGAGATAAAATTATGAGGTTATTTACACTAACTACCCCTAAGTTTTGATCTTATTACACGGGGTACCCCTATTTTTAAACTAATTAAACTGACCACCCTATGTTTTATGTTTATTACACGGGGTACCCCTACTTTAAGATAAAAATGAAAAGTTATAACACTATCTACCCCTATTTTTAATTTTTTTTTCTAAAGAGAGGGGTGGTCAGTGTAATTAGTTTAAAAGTAGGGGTACTCCGTGTAATAAGTCCAAAACTTAGGGGTAGTTAGTGTAAATAACCCTAAAATTATGTATTCCTCAACATACACTTTCATACGCAATGCAAACTAACATGGATGCATACATGAGAGAAGTAAGATTAAAGCTAGAAGACAGCTATCAGTGAAATAAGATCAATGTACTAAAAAGACCTGGGTAAATCATATGTAAGTATGTCTTCTCTAAGTCCTCCATTGAGCTCAGTCAGCACCTATTATTTGATAACTACATTAGTTGATTATTCAGGTATCTAAAGATTATCTTACCTCAGAACCTTGAATGTCATTAAGGAGACGCCCACAGGTGCTCATTAGATAGTACAACTTATGGTACTCAGGATTTCTGATAATATCTTCTGAAAGCTCTGGCCCGACAAAATAGAGAGCTGGCAGAACAATTGGTCCTAATGCAAATGAAATATATGCGTTTCTCATATATTCATCCAGTGTGGGCACCAACTTGTTCCTCTGCCAGTCAAACTCCTCCATCATGGACTCGATCAAGCTAAGCCACTGCAACTTACAATGTCATATCTTAATAAAAGACTTTCCAAATATACACTAAACACAAAAGACTGGTTTGATATCTCACAATCTCAACAATATGCTTGGTGATGCTACGCTTTTGCAATGTCCATGCCTTAGCCCCAAGCTCATGTATAGTACTGTAGAGGGCAGAAAATACAGTTCTTACTTGTTCAGAACAAAACTCTTTCTCATGATTTCCATCCCACCTGTTAAAAGTTGAAAAAGGGAATCTCATAAAGATATACCAACTGTGTTACTTGGCAAGCCTACTGAAATCTATTTTTAGAAAATAGATAATAGAAATAATATTGAATAAGAAAATAATCATACTTCTTAACCAATGTAACAAAATTTACTAGTTCTTCTTTGGTGCCACCAATGTCAAAGAAATCATCTACCACAGTCGTTAGGACACTATTTTTCGCCCAACAAATACGAGCATGAGACATTTCAGGGGGAAAAAGTGTTGCAGCAGCAGAGAAATAGCAATATGCTTGTTTCTGACGAGAAAATTCTAGCTGGTCCAACTTGTTCGCTTTTACCCAACTGTTTGCAAGACAGGTAATGCCATAGATAAGATGGATAAACCACAATGAGTCCATCATAGAAAATGTAAAAAATAATGAACAGACCTTTCAATATGTTCAAGTTCTTTGCGATACATCGACTGGCAGAGATTGAAGTCGTCCACTGCCACTTCTAGAAGATCTTTATTGCCGGTGATACAGTTACTGATTATGGAAATCACATGCAAAATATTTAGTAAGATAAAAAAAAGTGCACCATAGGAACCAAGTAAGTTAGAAATTTTAACAGAACCGTACATATATGACGTTTTGAGTAGGCTGAAACTTTCCACATTGGAGTGCTCAATATTTCTCTTGTGCTCTAAGCGTTCCAAATTGGCATAAAAGGGATACTTGAGAACGAAATCAACCTGAAAGGATGAGTTTAACTTTAGTCTTCAGTTGTCAAGGGCATAAATACCAGTATGTTATTTTATTAAGCATGAATGGTGGTAGCATGTAGACCAAGAACCAAAACAAACTACCGAAGGAAAGTCATGGTACATAAATATCACAAATAATAATAAAAGAAAGAAATGTTCTTAATTTGAGATGATTTTGAATAGTTAGACGAAGACTATAGATGAATACTCCACTTAGGTTATTTAAGTTAAGGCGTTATTTTGTAAAACTAATATGAAACATGTCAATAGGAGATCAATGGTTATACATACATAACCTGACACCATGCAACTAGGAAAATGCCTGTCATATGTGATTTGAATAACACTTGTGTAAATCTTCTGATGCATGGAATTCTGAGAACTTTTTAGGTAGCATTTATCAGGCATATTATATGCATGGAATTGATTTTTCGAAAGGAAAACCACATGCTCTGACTTAAGTTTTAACACAAATAGGATACATGCATGCTCTAGTATGCATCCAAATTTTACCTTGAATTATCACACTGGTTTAACAGATAATAACTAAAATTACCCCTGCTCTGATTTGACATCTTACAGGTGCATGCATGCTCAAATTCCCATATGAATTCTATGTGAAAAATTATGACAGGTAGTAGATAATACTAAATTTTTACCATAAAATGACTCCTATTGTCAGAAGGTAATAACAAACTAAGTGTCCTTTCTACTTTTTTCCTTTGTTTCGGACTTCTACTTCAATATTCCCAATTTTTCTATGACACTTATTATAGAAGATCTCAAATGTTATTATGCAAAAATATGACCCCATTGCAACTGCTCAAGCAGCAAAATATCTGGTCTTGGATAAGTTGGATCACAAGACAAATAAACTTCCCACCAGAGATAAATTTATCAATCAAGCATAACTTACCTCCTGTGAAATTTCATCGGGATGGAATCCACTAGACAATTCTTCCTTTAGATAACGACTTGACCAGGAATTCACTTTCTGAAGAGTTTGGTCATTTGTTAGTATTTTGATTTCTGAAGCCTTGTACAACTCTACAACACTAGTCATATCTCTCAAATACCCTTGCACTGAATTGTTGAAATGATTAGCTTCATCAAAAATAGCTAATCCATCTGCAGAACAATTGACATGTCAAACCTACATCTTTATAAAAAATAGAGAAAGGAAGATATCAGAGGAAAAATCACCTGAAGAAACATCATATCCATTCATACGCAGAATCCTAAATGCCATGGCACATGTGGCAATATCAGAATAAATTTCCTCATCATTCTCAACCCAGCATCTGTTATGTTGGCTATAGTCAAGTTTTAAACGATAATATAACTATAATAGATATTAGAAATCTAAGAGTTCTGTCCTACCACCACCTGTAGATCTTGTCCAGTATGCACTTTATATCAGAACTAAAATGTCTAGAGATGCCAAACCTCTCGAGATTGTCAATAGTGCAAAGATGGGTATACATATCTATGGGATATATCGTTGGAACTGTGAGGCAGAAACAGAGTACTCAGAAGCTTCACAGAAAAAATTTACTGCTGAATTTGATCAAACTCTATACTTGAATCATACCCGCATTGCCAAATTTCCGTATGAGTGAGCACAAGTAATTGAGTGATTTCTCATCCTGAGCATGGATTAGTGTGGCAGCAGTTGCAGAAGGTGAATTGAAGAGTGAACCATTTTTCTTCTGAAATTTCATAACTTCTTTCCAATCATGTGATTCACTTAATCCTTCCGCAACATATGCATGATAGGCTTTTGTTCCCTCTGAGTCCCCCCCAGAACCTCTACAGGTATATAAATGGCATGCATGTTAGCTACAATTGAGGCATAAAATGTGTATATCTATGAAGATAAAATTTTGGAACCATGATAGCAATACAAGGATATCATTCTATTAACTTTTAACTACTTAAAAGCTGCTAGAATTTCTGTCTCAAGAGCATAACTATCCGCTCCACCTTCTTAAACCCCATTACCCTACACCTAACTCAATATAGATTTTTTTTTATCACCCCAAACCTACCCGTCATCAAATTCTTGCCCAAATTAACTTTAGAAGCGCTCACCAGAGCCATATCAATTGCTTTGAATTAACCTGCCAGTTCGCAAAGCATGAATAGAGGAGGGTTCCATTAGGTAGTCAGTAGACAACATAATTTTTTGTCAGATCTATATGAAAAGAATTCCATACGAGTAGACACTATGGCATCCCTAGACAAGGCCCTGGTAAAGATATACGAAAGAAACAGTTTCATGTAACTGCCCTAAGCCACATGAAAGGAAGGGCATGTAGCCCCCTAAAATTTTGGGGCAAATGCTTCATTCTCAAATATTGTTCTATGCTTGAAACATGTATTTATCCCTTTTTTTCCTTTTTTTTTTTTTTCTTTTTTTGTGTGTATGCAGGAAATCCACTCCCTGTCATACTGTGGTCTAGCAGGCTAGCAATTCCTGAGCCGCATCCTCCCTTCATCAATCGTTTTCCCCTTGACTATAAATGATCCTCATCATTAATGTGCTAGTTTGCAAGTTAACTAGTTGTCTATGAGTTATCATTTTACTTGACACCATCAACACCTTATGTCTCGTACAGAGGCGGCTTCTTCATTAATGTACACTAGGCACACACATTATGTAGCTTGTTTTGAAACTCGCAGCAGAAGTGTTCTTCCTTCTTTTTTGTCTGCATTTCATATTTATATTTAGCTTTAGCCCATCATCATTAGTCAAATACCAGAAACTAGGAAAATCTACCATTTTCTTTAATTTTCACTGGAAATTTGGCATTCATGTTTACAATAGCTGGTAGCAGCGACTTGGGAGTACGTTCAACACTATGGAAATTAAAGAAAACATAAGATGTCAAACAGCTATTGTAAACATCCGAGCCTCTCCAGCGTCCCCTATGGAACATAAGCAATTTGACATCCGAGCCTCTTCCATCGGAATGGGGTCACAATGGAGCATAAGCAAGCTTGATAAATAATTTGACAAAGTCGGTATTATAGGTTGTCGACCGAATATCAACCATCAGTTTTGGTGCCAAATTCCTAACCCAGTTAGCAATGAGCATGCGAGGGCCATGTCACTAATACCTTGATGTCAAACAGCGGATAGGTATACCTACCTTTTGGCTAAGCAATTTAAGCTCACACAGCAAGGAGCACCTCCAGCTTCCCCTAAGATTAGAGTCTAGAAGAGGTAAGATGATACAACTTGCTATATGGAATTCTAATATTCTTTATGACCCATTAAGGCAAAGAGTGAAAAAGGAATGACATCCCAATCATCCCCAATTAAAATAGTACTTAGCAAATAGTTAATCAACAAATACATGTAACTATAGTGCATACCTTTTCAGTTCCAATTCCCGAATCCGGCACATGGTATCCATATCAGTTTGGTGCATGGGAAGATCCAGACCCATCTCTTTGGCATGAACAATCATATTAGGAAATATGATATCAAAACCAATAGGAGTATGCGACTTCCTATCCGAAGTAGATGAGAAATTAGATCCAATGTACTGAAGCCCTGCAATGTAAAGACTTAAGTTTCCGTTACTGTGCATGAAACCTCTTATCATGATTAGGTTGCTTTTTAGATACCCTTTTTGATATGTTCTTCACCAACATTCCATCGCCGAAGTGCAAGTATACAAGCCAATGTGGAAGAGAGAGCATCTTTTATCAGAAAAGGATGGCTATGAGGAAGGCCCCACGAACCATTAGGATGCTGATTGTCCAATATCCAGTCTACACACTCAGGAAAGCATGGAAAGTTGAGGGATCTTGGAGATGGAACCATGGCCACCCATGCAGTATCATAAGAAGAAACCGAAAGCTCGACCTTATGCAATGCCTCCCTGATTCTTTCCTTGGCTCCTATAGCACACTACAATGTGGTTTCACGATTCTAAGGAAGGCGAAGGATGTGTCAACATGGATCTGAAGAAGAAATGAGATGGCTGACATACCTGAACTGGAATATTTGCACTTCTATATATCTTCAATCCATGATCCATATGCTCTATATAAGAGAAGATAATGAGATAGTAATGGTGTTTAACATATTGAAGATCAAAACGACAAGAAAGGATAAAGAAACTTCATGCTACAAAAAAAAAAAAGATTAAAAGAAACTAGTAATTGTTGTAAACAGACTTTGTTTCTAGCATCTAGAGTCTAGAGAAACAAGCTGAGTAAAAAGGCATCTATTGAAACAATATGAGTAGAAAAGCAGTAAAATGATGGAATTGAAAATCCCTTGTGCATCAGCTTTCACCTACAAGCTTGTGTGTATGTTGAGACATACAGTTATCTGACTTTCGTGCAGAAGTATGAATTATGTCGGACATTCTGATAGTTTTCATATCATAGGTCAGATCATACTCCTCTACAAGAAGAAATTATCTTAGTTCTTCACATGATATTAATGTCAGACTACTTTACAAGAAATGAAAATGTACATGTATCGGTATTATATATATATATTTGATTTTGATGAATTGACATCTAGGATTCCGTTTATATTTTCTTATGGAAGTAGTATATACCAAAGGTTCGTAGTATCTTTATCGGAATTGGTATTAGACCCTTCTTATGAGCATCGGCGGCGGTATCTACATTTTCATATCGGAGTATCAATTTTTTTTTATCAAAAAACAAATAATTATTAATAAATTATTAAATTTTAAAAGAAAAAAAATTATACATTTAGGTATAATTTTAAGTATTTTATGCGCTGTTTTTTAGTAGTAGTTCTAATAATTGAATGAAATAATAGTCACCCTTACTGATTGGTTTACATGAAATAAATAAGTTTTCTTCATTTGCATGCTTTTACTATAATTTTACATCTTTGTTGATCGGTCTTATTGGTTCATTTTGCTGAATTGTCTGCAAAAGAGCGGTTAGTACAAATTCGGGACATGTCAAATTGGTACTAAATGTCAAAAGTATATCTAACAGAGTAAGGGTGAGCATTATTCGGTTTTGGACCGAGAACCGAACTGTTCAGTTTGAAATAATTCGTTTGGTTTCGGTTTTGAAAATACTAAAATTTCTTATTCGATTTCGGTACAAAATTGAAAACCGAATAAGACTTGCAATTATTAAATATCCTCAATTTTATGCATATTTTACGATTAAAATGTGTATATTTTGAAAACAATTGTTCTATGTATGTGTTTTAAAGTCCAACTTTGGTAATTTAACAACTAGTCCAATTTCGGGCCCAACTTTGAAACACAACAAACTTATGTATAAACATTGCAATTTTTAATATAGTTTAACAACAATCCCAACTTTAAGCAGCTCGACCCATTAAACACTAAAAAAAAATAGCTCAACCGAATAATTCGAAACGATTGTGTGTTCGGTTTCTATTTTAGATTTTTTTTAGAATTTCGATTTATTCGATTTTTAACTATTTTGGTTCGGTTGAAACCGAATAAACCGACCCCAACTCTCTTCTTAGAGATGGGAACATCAACATCAAAATTAACTTCTACAGACAAACAGACCAACCGACCTATGTTTGTGGAAGGTATGTTGGGATTCCGTACGCCGCCCCCGACGCAGAATAACTGCATAGTAGCTCTCTTCACTGCAACCATGTCAAGTTTGCATCTAATCAAATAATAATAATAATAATAATAATAATAATAATATATCAGTGGCACTATCGTAAATATTAAGAAGTAAGTAGTGGGCAGAGGATGAATGGATGTCTTACCCGAACCCGATTCCCTTCAGCTGCCACAGAGAGAGAGAGAGAGAGAGAGAGAGAGATGATGGGGGCAGTGATGAATTGGAAGGGAAAGGGGGACATTTATATGCATAAAGAGAGAAATGGATTGTTTTTTTTTTTTGTTGTTTTTTTTGTTTTTTGGAAAGATGCCATTTGGCTCATTTATAGGGTCCAACAAGATTCTATTTAGGTCAGGTTTAGTTTTTGTTTAATAACCTTAATGCGGGTATTTTAGCAAAGAGCGCTTCTATGTAATCCGTGTCGAAAATCGACACATGAACCGACGTCACGTGTTAGTTTTTATTGGTCTATTTATTTTTTGATGTTAGCAGGAAGGTGAGTGTATTTTTTTTTGTTTCAGCCAATCACAATCTGACACGTGGCATTTTGATTTTTCTTTCGAATTTTTTTACGGACTGTCTGCACTTTTCCTTTAGCAGATATCTCAAAATAAAATATTAAAACTAGTATATACCTCCACTTTTATAAAAAAAATTAGCAAATGTCTCCATTTTTTGTATGGACCAATTAAAATTTTAATATATGTCCCCACCTTTTTAATCGATTTTTTGATTTATTTTACACATAATGGCAACATTTGCTATTTTTTTAAAAAATACAATATATGCTAGTTTTAACATTTTTTATAGGAACATTTGCTAAAATATTCCAACTTTGATGCTCCAATACAAAAAAATAGGAGTAATTAGTGTTTAGACCCTGGATTTTATACCAACTTAGAGTTTAAGTCATAACATGTCCAATTGAAGAATTTGGATCCTATATTTTTATTTTATTTTTTCAATTATATCCTCCCTTTCCATGCATAACAATAAATATATTTTTATATAGACTTCAAGGCATAATGGAAAAGATTAAAATATATATATATATATATATATATATATATATATATAGTCTAAACTCTCTAATTGAATATGACATGACTTAAACTCTAAGCTGGTTTAAAATCCAAGATCTAAATTCTAATTAGTCCAAAAAATAACAATACAACTAAAATATTTTTTTAAAAGAGGAATTGATTGTTTTCGATGGAATGTAATTTTTTTTGGGAAAGATACCATTGTGTTCATTTGTTGGGTCCAACAAGATTCTACATTTCAAAAAATACTGTACAACGAAAACATTGTTTTGCATAAAAAAATACTTGTGAGGAGACCAATTTTTATCATTTTAATATCGAAACGGAATCAACATAAAAAAAAGATAACATATGGTTATACTTTTGTCTTCTTTTTTTGGTATATCTGGCACAATTAGGAACTGCCTGGTAACAAAAATGGAGAAAGATTTGTACTTTCGGCTAAAAATGACTATAAATTCCTAGCGCCACACTATGATAAGAGACCTCCAAATACCAAGGAACGTTTGGTACATTAAATTTTTTTTATTTTCTGACAAATTAATAGTGAAAAATCTATTTCTATATTTTCTTTAGGTTAAAAAATAGACTAAATTGTAACTTGATACCCTCAACTATCCATCTTTGACAACTTGATATTCTAAACTTTCAAAATAGATAACTTAATATCCTGAAAATAAGAATACCAAAAATGTCCTCCCCTCTCTTCCACAACACCCACCTCCCTCCCCCCCCTCAATCCTCGCCCGCGGCCGCGCGCAGCCTGAGGCAACTCTGTAACGATCCGTTCCGTTCAAGCGGACAACTGATTCAAACGGCGCAAGTGCAACGATCCGGCCCGCTTTGCTCAGCGAGAATACTCGTTTAAGGCAAATAATTTCAAGACTTGGCCCTTCAGGAGTTCAGACTTAGACTTTCAAATGCTCGCTCGGAGTATCGCTCGACCGAGAATAATTATCGCTGAGGTGGGTGGCTACGATGAACTTGTCTTTGCTTAGCCAGCACACTTAAAATATGGACGATACATGCTAGTCGCTAGGTGAATCACCCCATGCATGCTAATAAAGAATACAACGCACCTAGCTAAGGGAATAATCTCAACTTGTTATACTTGTGTTAGAACATGAAAATAAAATTTTGCTTATAAATGGATCATCGCATGCTACATTTGCCTTGTGCAACTAGACCCCGCTATGCCTCGAGTAGATCGTTATATACTCTTCGTAGTGCACTGTTCACTTGTTTACACTGCACGCCCATAAGATTATGTCGATATGTCTCTTTACGGTTTCACTCTTCGCTCTACCCTTAGACCCGTGCTAGCGTAAATGCTTATGTTCAATATAAATGCATGCTTACCTGCTTATATGTTAACTTGTGTCCGTTGCCTCATTTCAATGCTTGTCACATAATGTTTGCCACAATCAAGTAAAACAGTATCTTGTCTTGCATTCATCTAATTCACCGAAAGACTATCTAATAGTCGTTTCGTGCAAGTATGAACTTGAAAGTATCCGGGACCGTTAGGTCGCCAAGATAATTCCCGAACCAGGGGATTGCATCATGTCAAGTAAAGCAAAAATCATAGTTCATGAAGCAAGACTCATTCAGGTATTTGGATCATTGGTAGTCTCTCTCGAGCGGACGAGATGGTGTATGTGCCCTTATTACTACACCCATCTCCGCCCAAGAGACTACGCATCATCTAATGACTAAGTGAATCAAGAATTAACATGTCATGTCATGAATCTCGTGAATCTGAAATCCAAGACTTGCATGGTCGCGGACAACTCGTGCACGAGGTATCGTGGATTTCTCGGACGATCGCCGGGGCACCGGGATCGTACCGGCCTGGGAGAAATCATATTGGGACTCCTCGAGCTTCGGTGGGATGGTATCTGTGCCTCGAGGTTTTAGCGCTACACCATCACCGTCGGAAGAGTCCGGGTCTCTCATGTTACGGCGGGATGGTACGCGCCTCAAGTTTTTAGCGTTATACCCATCTCCGTCAAGAGACTCGTCCAAATGGCTTGTAGCGCCAACGACCCTCCTGTTCATATAGATAAGTCATCATCGCTTAACGGTAATCCGCATGCGAGTCATTGCATCGCATCCAATAATCTGAAATACCTGAACGATATGAGTATAAGACATATATACATAAATTGAACATCCTGAGCAACCCATTGAACACTTGAGCATCCATTACAACACGTCTGGATAATCTGTATAACTCGTGCACCTGAAACAGGACCTCGCTTACCACACTTGTGTTTGCATATGCTATTGCCCTGAATTTTATTATATATGCTCGTGCTTGATTTAACTTGGTTTTCCTTGGACAGGGAATGACGAATGGTAAGTTGGTAAGTCTCGCCGTGTTTCCTTTATATCGCACGGCGCACTGCCACACGAGTTAGGCTTTTCGTTATGCCATAAAACTGATCCTAAAGCAATAATATAAAGATAACTTAATAGATGGTGCACGGAACCTATATAACGTATTTGGAATTTTCGAGCGGACAAGAAGCCTCCCTACTAGTGCATTCATGTACTGATAACCCACCAGATTGCTTGTAGGGTACGGGAGAACCTCGTTCGGTGCTGTAAAACCCCTAATTTTGAAAATCGTATTTATTATTAATTTATTTAGTAATTATGAGCTAAATAGAGGGAATAGATTTTATTTTTATTTGGGGTATTTGTGCAATTATAGGATTTATGGAGCCATTATAAATTTTTCCTAATTTATTCCATGTAAAAGACCCTTTGGACAGTTGCTGGCGTAACCGTATGCACCAATATAATTTTTTAGAATTTTCTATGTATTGATATATATATAGAATTCCTATTGGCTCTCAAACCGAAACTCAAACCCAATACACGCTAGAACCCACAACCCGCGTAGAAAATATCCAACAGCAGTAGCAAAAACCAACTTTGTTATTTTCTTCTCCGCGCGTAAAGTAATTCCACGCGTAAAACAACTCCACCGCTTCTTATTTCACCCACGCGTAAATTAAACCCTCGCTTATACTCTTCCCTTTCCTTATCTGCACGTAAAACATCAGCAGCAGTAGCAAACCGACTTCCATTTTTTTTCTTTCCGAGCGTGTAAGCTTCTCATTCCACCGCTCTTATCACTAATATTACTAAAAATCTCTCAACCGAAACCTAAACCAATGAGAAGAAATAAACAGCAGCAGTAGTTTCTTAAACACTAAGTTTCCCCACCGCCTCTTATCTCTATATATATTATTACAACTCTTCCAAACCCTAACTACAATTCTTCCTTCACTAAAACTAAAAACACTATTGTGGACGCTTGCACTATACGGGACTTTTGCTCGGCAAGTATACCTTGCCATTGTACTATTATTTATATTTCAACTGATACATGCATGTTTAATTCTGCTTATATAGATGTTTATTCTTGTAGATTTTGGACCTACTTTATGAGACCACCCCAGTATTATGGAGCATCATTAGGTTCATTGGCCGTGACACAGTTGTTACACGAGTTGTGTGTCTCATATAGATCCCGGACTACGTATTGGGTTGGCCGCCTGTACGTATGAGCCGTGCGTTAGGGATGACTACTGATAGAAACTTTGTATGCTAGTAGACCTGGCAGTTATTTAGAGATTTATCGTGTCATAGATATGACATGCTTAGAGCATAGGGTGGGGAGAACAACAAGTAAGGCGTTTGGGCTCCTTTGCACTTTTTCTCCTATACGCCCGGATTCTCCACCGGAGAAACGGGTGATGACGACCACTATATTTTATATTGCAGGCGGCCTCTGCCGTTCAAAAGACGACATGCTGATAGGCCCCTGATTCTCCGAGAGAATCATGTCAATCTCATTATTGGCCAGATAGCCCACGTGTTGGAAAATTTGTTCTCAAACTGCATTCACTTAGACGGTTAGGTGACCCATTGGATGTTTATATTTCAGTACTTATTGGCATGTTATTATGTATCTTGTTACGTCCCTCTGAGAACCTAGTCCCTTTCCAGATATGGACGAGCAGGAGTATCCTCAGGAGTACGGTCCTGGACCTGATGCTACTTACAAGACTGAGGAGATCTTACCCTCAGAGTATCTGTGATTTAGTACCGCTGTGTAGAGATCTTTTTGCTACTTCAGTATAGTCGTTTTGTAGTGGATTTGTTTCCACCCGACTATCAGACTTGATACTTATCTTTGATATTCAGTTATTATTCAGCTCTTTATTCCTACTGATTATTTGTGCTGTGGATGAGATATAGATTCTGTGTGACTTGTTGTGACAGTATATTACCACTGGTGGATTAGATTCATGTACAGCGTACGTGTGTATATGGTTTCCATATATTGGAGTTCATTTTCATACGGCTGGGCATGTTACGTATTCCTAGTTCTACGTATTTTGGGACTGGGGTGTGACAGGTGCGGATGCCTCCTTCGTGCGTGCTAAGGCGTGGAGCTCACTCTAGAGCCTTGGAGCGTTGCATCCGGAACTGAAGCACATATACAAGACATACTATTGGAATATTGCCTATGTATCATTCCACAAATGTAGCCACTTGGCACGCTTTTACTATTTCAGAGAGAGAGAGGCTTGAGCGACTTGTAATCTCAGCCTAGTCGCCTGTAACACTTGTTCAATTTTAATAAAGAGATTGTTTTATTTCTATACTTGTGTTATTCATTGCTTCCGCTATTGACGACTCTGTGAACTTGTTACCAATCGCATGTGTATTTTTTATTCTGCTACACTCGGACTATCTGTGCAACTATGTGGTTTAGACCTCTTACCGCATATTCGGATCATGGACTTGCACGGGCGCGGCCTACGCTCGTGCGGCATCACGTCCAGATGGGATAAGATCGTCTCACGGGAGCGCTAGCATGGTGATTCATGCCCAGAGGGGACGGTCGATTACCTGCGGGAATCGGGGCGTGACATATTGGTATTAGAGCATGGCTTTACGTCTTTGGACTTCTTATCGATTTTATCAGTTTTGAAAGCTCGTTTGTTGGTTATGTGCATACACTCTCTCGTTGACCCAATGGGATGTTCCATACAATGAGTCTAAATACTTTCAAAAGGTGCATGTGAATGCTATGATTGCTTGTACGATATTGTGATGCGATGGCCTTTGTGTCGACCTGTGCTAGGCTTTGTGGGAATAGACTCGTGCTAGAAATTGCAAGTTATGTGCGAACCCGAATACCTATACATGATTACCCAGCTGGTTAGTATGCAGAATAGAATATCGTACGAATTAGCTATGCACACAGCCTTTCGGCTAAGTTGTGTGAGTATCATGCACCAAGACCCTTTTGGTGCTAGCTAGTTACAAACGAGATTGGGATATCGTTTTGGAAAAAGGACAAGTCAGACTTAGAATACCAACTGATAGAAACATTATCGCTAAGGCAAACATAGAAAATCGTGCTTAGATTTTGGGAAATAGCTCGAACGGTATTTCGTGTCGGAAGATACAAACAAATATGGTTTACTTGGATGACTATCAACATGATGTATATAAGAGACTAAGATTTTATCAGGCGATGCTTAGGTATCGTGCAGGAATTCTAAGGAACGACTTAGTGAATATGCTAGCGATTGATGCGAACACAATTAAAGATTTAATTAGGTGACTCGATTCCTGAGTAGTGTATAGATTATTTGGAAATGTTCAAACGGATTCATAGGTCTTGTGCGATAGTTAGATTAAACGATTTGAGAATGTTTTGAATAAGTGATAAGGCTTATATCGAATAGGTATTCAAGGAAATGGAAATCAATATCTTGGTCAAAGAAAACTTGTTGGAAACTTGATGGATCATACGAGCAATTTCGGATTAAATCAAACAGATTGAACCTGAATAAAATATCGCTCGAATAGATGTTAGCCCGAGAAAAAATATTGTGGTTCGATAAAAAATGTAAGCGATAATGGATTTGACTTGGAGTTTGGAAGAACGATCTTGAAATCTAGTTTGAAGGATAACTCTCGATAATCAGTCCCAGAGAGAACGATTATCCTGCGGGAGCGCCGGCGTGGTGATTGCACGTACGGCGGGGATAATCGAACTCACGGAAACATGTTCGATGATTATTCCAAACAAACTCGATGAATGGAACGTATCAAAAATGGATAGACTTTGGCTTGAATATCTCTATGCTCGTGCATGCGTCACGTCCAAATTAGAACGATTATCCAGCGGGAGCGTTGGCGTGGTGATCTTACGTCCAACGAGGGTGATCGAACTTGCACAACTAATAGATCGTCTTGACTTTTGGTTCGACACGATAAGACGAATTTTGGAAATGCAAGTGAATCAGAAGTGTTTAAGGGATAAGTTAGTCTAGAACCTGGAGTAAATCACGCTTGATGGTTTCGTGAAAGGATACATGAATCATGTTGGACGACTTGAAGTTATAATCAAAGGTTTAGAACTAAATGATGGCTTGATGTTCTAGACTTAGAATGGTTATAAGGATTCTATCAAAACATGTTAAGGAGATAGACTATGTGAATTGCTAGGCTTGTCATGCATCTTGGATATATCATGGATTTTACTGAACGGACTCGAACCCTGTACAACGAACGTGCAAATGTGTGTAGGTTGATCCGTGCTCGATGTTTAGAAATCTGAGTGAAACGAGCTTGGGTAGAATATCTCGTGCAAACGAACGATGGTTTGACCTTACGAATTGGGGCGGGCATCGTGCGACAAATTTGCACGATGAATCGTGCGCTTGAACTTGTACCTATGATCTTGTGAGATGACCTAGTAATTAGGCAAACGACCATGTGTCGAGTGAAAGAACTTGTGTAACCGACTTTAGAGTATTGATTGAACAAGCCATAGAACTGGGGCAGCAAGACTTGGAGTTAGACTTAGAATGGTAAGTGTGTGCTATGTTTGACCCGAACGGATGGACGCTAGTCGGTTGATCGGATAGATCGTGCTTAACGGTAGTGCAAATACTTGGCTTGAGTTGGAATGGAAAATGACTTGGAATTTGATCGACCCTGTCGGAAGTATCCTTGTGATTCATAAAACGAGAACCCTTGAGATTTTCGTAAGTAACTTGTCCGATTTCACTATCGCTAAGTTTGGTTGAATGCATATGTTTGAGGGACGCCTTGAACGTGTGCATGATCCAAGACCCAGTGATATATTGAACTCGAGTGTAAAGACTTCGCTATCGCTAAGTTGGTTGACATGCATATGTTTGAAGGATGCTTTGAATATGTGCACGATCCAGACTTGCGATATGCTGATCTCGAACGCTAGTGCAAGTGAATATGTTAGATCCGCATGGACAAGTATAACGACTTGTATAAGTTTGCCTCGGCCTTAGATCGTTATTCACGATGGGTCATAACGTACCCCGCATTAAGCTATATGTTCCGTGCTAAGGCGCAGTTGAGACCGAGTCAGAGCTTGGATTGGATGATAGAGTCATTCAATGAGATCGACCCAGCATACACGCGACATGGCGTAAGGAACGAGTAGGAGATTGTGTTCGAACAAATCTAGTGGTACCGATTGTTATGCTTGAGATAGATTCAATAGTGCGATAGAACGGCTTGCGCTCAGGAAGTCTCGAGCACGAGACTTTTTATGAGTGGTGTATAATGTAACGACCCGTTCCGTTCAAGCGGACAGCCGATTTAAACGGCGAAAGTGCAATGACCCGACCCGCTTTGCTCAGCGAGAAGACTCGTTTGAGGCAAAGGATTTCCAGACTTGGCCCTTCAGGAGTTCAGACTTAGACTTTCAAAGGCTCGCTCGGAGTATCGTTCGACCGAGGCGAATCATCGCTAAGGTGGGTGGCTACGATAAACTTGTCTTTGTTTAGCCAGTACACTTAAAATATGGATGATACATGCTAGTCGCTAGGTGAATCATCCCCTGCATGCTAATAAAAATACAACGCACCTAGCTAAGAAAATAATTCTAACTTGTTATGCTTGTGTTAGAACATGGAAATAAAACTTTGCTTATAAATGGACTCTCGCATGCTACATTTGCCTTGTGCAACTAGACCCCGCTATGCCTCGAGTAGATCGTTATATACTCTTCGTAGTGGACTGTTCACTTATTTATACTGCACGCCCATCAGATTATGTCGCTCGATATATCCATTTACGGTTTTACTCATCGCTCTATCCTTAGACCCGTGCCAGCATAAATGCTTATGTTCAATATAAATGCATGATTGCCTGTTTATATGTTAACTTGTGCCCGTTGCCTCATTTCAATGCTTGTCACATAATGTTTGCCACAATCAAGTAAAACAGTATGTTGCCTTGCATTCATCCAATTCACACGAAGACTATCTAATAGTCGTTCCGTGCAAGTATGAACCTGAAAGTATCCGGGACCGTTAGGTCCCCAAGGTAATTCCCGAACCAGTGGATTGCATCTTGTCAAGTAAAGCAAAAATCACAGTTCATGAAGCAAGACTCATTCAGGTATTCGGATCCTTGGTAGTCTCTCTCAAGCGGGCGAGATGGTGTATGCGCCCTTATTGCTACACCCATCTCCGTCCAAGAGACTACGCATCATCCAATGACTAAGTGAATCAAGAATTAACATGTCATGTCATGAATCTCGTGAATCTGAAACCCAAGACTTGCATGGTCGCGGACAACTCGTGCACGAGGTATCGTGGATTTCTCGGATGATCATCGGGGCACCGGGATCGTGCCGACCTGGAAGAAATCATATAGGGACTCCTCGAGCTTCGACGGGATGGTGTTTGTGCCTCGAGTTTTTAGCACTACACCATCACCGTCGGAAGAGTCCGGGTCTCTCCTGTTACGGCGGGATGGTGCGCGCCTCGAGTTTTTAGCGCTATACCCATCTCCGTCAAGAGACTCGTCCAAATGGCTTGTAGCGCCAGCGACCCTCCTGTTCATATAGATAAGTCATCCTCGCTTAGCGGCAATCCGTATGCAAGTCATTGCATCGCATCCAATAATCTGAAACACCTGAACGATATGAGTATAAGACATATATACATAAATTGAACGTCCTCAACAATCCATTGAACACTTGAGCATCCATTGCAACATGCCTGGATAATCTGTATAACTCGTGCACCTGAAACATGACCTCGCTTACCACACTTGTGTTTGCATATGCTATTGCCCTGAATTTCATTATATATGCCCGTGCTTGATTTAACTTGGTTTTCTTTGGACAGGGAAGGACGAATGGTAAGTTGGTAAGTCTCGCCGTGTTTCCTTGATATCGTACGACGCACTGCCATACGAGTTATGCTTTTCGTTATGCCATGAAACTGATCCTAAAGCAAGAATATAAAGATAACTTAATAGATGGTGCATGGAACCTATATAACGTGTTTGGATTTTTCGAGCGGGCGAGAAGCCTCCCCACCAATGCATTCATTTACTGATAACCCACCAAATTGCTTGCAGGGTGCGGAAGAACCTCGTTTGGTTCGGATGCCTCCTTCGTGCGTGCTAAGGCGTGGAGCTCACTCTGGAGCCTTGGAGCATTGCGTCTGGAACTGAAGCACATATACAAGACATAATGTTGGAACATCGCCTATGTATCATTCCACAAATGTAGCCACTTGGCACGCTTTTACTGTTTCAGAAAGAGAGGCTTAAGTGACTTGTAATCTCGTCCTAGCGCCGCTTGTAACACTTGTTCAATATTAATAAAAAGCTTGTTTTATTTATATACTTGTGTTATTCATTGCTTCCGCTATTGACGACTATGTGAACTTGTTACCAATCACCTGTGCGTTTCTTATTCCGCTGCACTCGGACTATTTGTGCAACTCTGTGGCTTAGACCTCTTACCGCCTATTCGGATCATGGCCTTGCACGGACGCGGCCTACGCTCGTGTGGCATCACGTCCAGATGGGAAAAGATCGTCCCATGGGAGCGCTGGCGCGCTGATTCGTGCCCACCGGGGACGGCAAATTACCCGCGGGAGATCGGGGCGTGACAACCCCTCCTTCCCCCGCGCATCGCCTGCAGCCACGCGCAGCCCGTACCTCGCCTGCAGCCGCACGCGCCTCGCCTGCTCCCTCCTTGCTTGCACGCGCCGCCTAGCTTGCTGTTGTTGCGTCCGCTGCTGTCGCCGCCGCTCCTCGTCGAAGAGAGAGTCGGGGCGGGGTGGCCGGGGGGGAGTGGGGCTCGGGCTGCGAGCGGCGGGCGAGGCGCAAGGGAGGGGGGTTGGATGGCCGGATGGGGGAGGGGCCATGGTGGCCACAGGGGAGGAGGGGAGGTGGTCGGGGGTATATTTGGGTTTTTTTCCTTCAGTATATGTAATTGAAAATATCAATAGTTGATGGTATCAAGTTACCTATTTTGAAAGTTTAGGATATCAAGTTGCTAGAGATGGATAGTTGAGGGTATCAAGTTACAATTTAGTCTAAAAAAAAAAATTAAAAAATACGAATATCCGGATAAATAATTTATCCGTAAAACATGAAAATCTTATCTCTTAAGAATATGTGGGAATATTTTTTTTTGTCCAGACAAAAAAAAAATTGTTGTTTTTTTTATCCTTTTTTATTTTTAAAGTTTCTTTTGTTTAAGTTTTTTTGGATCCTTTTTTTTTTTTTTCCTTTTTTTACTTATTATGCTTTTTAGGTTTTTCAAAAAAAAAATCGTTTTTTTTGTTTAAAAGAATTTGTTTTTTTTTGGGTTTTTTTATCCTTTTTTTTATTTTTTACTTTTTTATTTTTTTCATGAATATTTATATAGTCACCGAACATAAGAATATAATTTTCTAAGTTTTTTAATTACTTGGAGTTTGATTTCCGAAAATATAGAATTTCCGGCTATATAGTATATCGCATACCAAACGTCCCCTAAAGTGTACATAGTAATGGTATGGTAGCTAGTTGTGTGTTCTCGGGTTAAAGGGTAAGGTTGATGGTTGTTGTTCTACACTTTCCAAATTGACGTAAAACACCTCCAAAATAAAATATTTTTAAATTAGTTTATCAACTAATTTTTTAATCAATTTATTACATTTCTAAATTAAATATTTTTAATTGATTTATTAAGCCAACTATTCTTCCAAAATTATTATTTTTAATCAATTTATTAAATCAAACGAAATGTCGAACTCTAGTGACCCTTGTGGTTATCATAGAGAGGCATAAGATCATGGTTGGGTGGCGGAAGATCAGTGGATCGAGTCACGGGGGCGTATTATTCCTTCCATTTAAAAATGGTGGAAGTTGGAAGTAGTGGGCCCAAAAGACATGCAATGTGGTGTGCGTAAAATTCTGAATGTTACGTCGGGTATATAAAAAAAGTCAAATAAAATAAAAAAAATACTTTACATAGTAAAGAAAATATTTTACTTAGAAATAACACGGTCATAAATAATATATGTCATGTTATTTGAATTTTTGATCCATACCCTATTTTTTTTTTTTTTTTTCGATGCCGGACTTTATATTTTGAGACTTGAGGCGACTCTAAAAATGGTGTCCTCAAAGCTTAATAATATTTTTTATGTTCATGTTTTTTTTAATCCACGATTATAGATATATGTACAATTGAATATCAATGCATTTACGAAAGAAGCAGAACAAGCAAAACACTATAGAAATAATTAAATAACTAAAGTATTGAATTTGAATTTGGTATATAAACATGAGTAGTTATATATGCAACCGACTTGTAGACATGAACCAAATGTTCACATATGTAGATTTCGGTTAGAAAATAAATATATATACATGATGTCCTCAATTCTATGAAGTATATATATCGAGATTCAAAAATAAAATTACATCTTACTATGTTATTTAATTACCTCCAAGATATACACACACAGAAATTGACAACGACAAAATGGTAGAGAAGATTGAGAGCGTCAGACTGATAGAGCGATGGAAGGAAAAAATTTTTTTACAGCTAATGTACCAAAAAAATAGTCTGACTAACTGACATGTCTCTTAGTATTCTAGTATATGACGTTTAGATATATCATATAACATAAAAAGTTACATGGACTAAAAGAATTAGAATGAGTCTGCTGGACTTTTATTCAAAATTGAAATTTCATACATTAAATAGTTTAAAAAAAGTAATGTCCTCTAAAATTTTGGGTCTGATACAACTAGCTCATGGGCCTCATATCAAATCCAAGCCTGCATTTTTCAATACCAGCAATAAAAATAATTATATAAAAAAATTGATCTTCCTTTTTTTTTTTTTTCTCATTCTCTCGCGCACTATCTCACATGTTTGCAAGAAGAAAACTTTGATAATCGCACTAGCATTGTGATTACTCAAACTCCATTAAGTAATAATCTTCAAAAATAAAATAAAACATGTGAAATCTTGTGATATTGATAGTACAGATTTATTTGTAGAATTAAAACTCCTAAAAAAATTAAAACCAAAAGTTACAATTACAATTGAAACATTAAATTATTTAAAATTTTTTTTTTTTTTCTAAATGCATAAATAATATATCAATAATATAAGGAGATACAAAAAATTGACCATATGATGTGACAGTTTATGTGTTGATCAATATGTGTGGGACCACCGGATTAATATTATCAACGTATAGTCTATCACATCATGTGGTCATCAAATAATGGTAAGATTTTGATATTCTCCTAGCATTGCTCATAACATATAGAATTACTTTAACAATATTTGGAACAGTTCCTTCCACGAAAAATACTAAATCTTATTACAATTGCCACAAGACTTACAACTAAAAAAACTATTACAAGCAACGATATTTTATATATTATGTTTTTTATATACAAAAGAATAAACATCTTCAACCGAACAACTTCATGTTACCGACTACTGCAACTTTACATATTGTTTAACATAAAATTTCGTATAGAACATTAAGTTTGAGAAAATTAGAAGAAAAAAATTAGTATATTTGCAAGAAGAGAACAAAATCGTCATTGCTAAGGATGTTTTAATTTTCTCAAAATTTTAAAATAATATAAAATCAAAAACACATTTACTAAAGACGGTTTTAATTTATTTTTATTTTTTTATTGGCCAAAGTTTTTTTTAAAAAGCGAAGAATAGAAAAAGGGGAAAAAGAGTTCAAAACGTTTTGTTAAGGGCGTTTCCAAGTTTTTTTTTTTTTTTTTGCTGAATATTAAAAAACTATAAAAATAATAGTGAAGCCGTCCTTAGCCAATGCGTCTTCCTTTGTTTTTTGCATACAAATCTCTCTAAATATACATTTTACAAAGGATCCCTCCAAACACCTTCTTTTATATATTTTTTACAGAAAATTTACTGTAGCAAAATAAATTTATATTAAATTCATTCAAACGAAATAAGTTTAGAAAATTTTGAAATAGAGACATAGTCCGCCAACTGTGTTGGCGGAAAACACAACAGACGTACACGTAGGCAGAAAAAAATTAAAAAAATTAAAGTGGATCCCACAACCCAATTTTCGCCAACACTGATGGCTGAAATTGGTGGGGGGCCAATTTCAGCCAACAGTGTTGGCAAAAATTGGGTGTGGGGGCCCACGAGTGGTTTTGTTTGGTTTGGTTGGTTTGGTTGGTTTGGTTTGATTTTTTGGTTGGTTTGGTTTATTTTATTTAGTTATGTTTTGGTTTTATTTATTTAGTTTTATTTTGTAATTAGATTTAACAAAATTTATTTTAACGAAATAAAAATCCAATCATTTTCCGAACTATTATTTGTCTTTCTTCTTTACTTAGTCTTTTTTTTCATATAAAAAAAACTAAACCATTAAAATAAACATAAAATTAGAGGACACAAATAAATACTAGTTTTTATTTTATTTTTTTCTTTATTTACTTTTTTTTCTTATCAAACATTGCAATAGCCGTTTTTTTTTCTTTAAGTAACATTTTTTTTACAATTTTCTAAATAAACCAAACCGTTTTTAAAAAAAAAATTCCTAATTTGTCTTTACAATTAATTTATTTTTATTTTATTTCGTTAAAATAAATTTTCTTAAATCTAATTACAAAACAAAACAAAATAAATAAAACCAAAACATAACTAATTAAAACAAGCTAATAAAACAAACCAAACCAACAAAACAAACCAAACCAAACCAAACCAAACAAAACCACCCACACCAAATTTTTGCCAGCACTATTGGCTGAAATTGGGGGGAGGGGGGGGGGCAATTTCAGCCAACAGTGTTGGCGGAAATTTGGTGTGGGGGCCCACAGGTTCGGTTGGGTGGTTTGGTTGGTTTGGTTTTATTTGGTTTGTTTTATTAGTTTTTTTTCAAATAGTTTTTTTTCAAATAGTTATGTTTTGGATTTTGATTTTTTTTATTTAGTTTAACATCAAAAATAAAATATGTTATCATTGAACCAAAAAAAAAATCTACCGTAAGAATATTACGTCTGCCGTCGAGCAGACTTCGAACGGCCATAACTATTTATTTTCAAATCATTTTTCGTCAAACAATAGGTCGATTTGTATATTTCGACGAGAGTAACACAATTCGTGTAGAGAGAATTTTCATCCGAAGTAAGACGTACATATTACAGGCAAAAATATAAAATATAAAACTTTAAAGTATCATAACTTTTGACTGGGAGATCGAAACAAGGTCCAGTTTGTGCCAAAATGACCGTATGGAAAAGTACTTCGAAATAAACACTTTTACCGTTTGACGGACTTCTCAAATTTTTAGAATCGCCAAAAAATGATGTTTCGACCTCCAAATTTTACTTTCGGTAAATTTATTTCTTCTTTTTTTACAGAAAATTTACTGTACCGATAATAAATTTATATTAATTAAATATAACGATGGAAATTTGAGATATTTTGAAATTTTGATACATATCGCCAACTGAGTTAATTTATTTTAATTTTCAGTTAATTTTGAAATTTCGATACAGTAAATTTTATGTTAATTTATTTTAATTTTATTTCGTTAAAATAAATTTTCTTAAATCAAATTCCAAAACTAAACTAAATAAATAAAACCAAAACATAACTAATTAAAACAAACAAATAAAACAAACAAAACTAACCAAACAAAACAAAACCAAATTAAACCAAACAAAACCACCTGTGGGCCCCACTACCAGAAAAAGTCAAATTAGCGACGTTAAAAAACGTTGCTAAATGACAAAAAAAATATCGCTAATCACTTTTAGCGACGTAATTAGCGACGTTTTAAAGAATTCGGAACAAAGTACGTCGCTGAAAGAAAAAATGTCGCTAAACGTCGCTATGCCAACATTTTTAGCGACTTAAATGTGTCGCTAAATTAGCGACGTTTAGTGACGCAGAGTCACTAATTAGCGACGTTGATTAACGTCGCTAAACGTCGCTAATTAGCGACTTATATAGCGACGTTACAGCGACGTTTTTAATGACCTGGCAATACGGCCATGTCAGCAATTTGCGACGTACATCGACATTTTTAGCGACATATTTAGCGACATAATTAGCGACGTGTCGTAACGTCGCTAATTAGCGACGTATTTAGCGACGTGCATGAACGTCGCTAAAACGTCACTAATTTTACAGAAAAAATAAAAAAAGAATACTGAATTATTTCTAAACTATTATTCCTACAGTTTATTAAATCATAATCTGTACAAATAGACCCGGAGCAACCCTCCGTTGAATTTATGGGTTTGTCAACCCCCTTGGGTTGAACACTCAACACCGGTAAAATAATATATTTAATATGAATAATATAATATAATTTGAAGAAAAGAAAGCATCCAGCAAATCTCATTGTAAAGAATACGGCAAATATATATCCATACAATCTCATCCTAAATAATTCAAAAAATACAAATATCCAGCAACTAGCTATACTACTGCGGATCTGCAGGAGGCTGACCACCGACGCGCATGAAGGATAAGAACAGTTCATACTGCTCCCGTGGAATCGACACCGATGTCGGTGGAGAAGGCAGTGACGTCGGTAGAGTCTGTGTCGATATAGGACACCAGGAGGCCGTACCCGCTCCAAGTCTGTGAGTCGCTGGTTGTAAGAATCCATGGTAGATAACAGCCTCGTACTGCTATGAACCATTGAATCATGCATCATCGTCATCCTCTCGTCCATCGATAGCTGTGATGCCTGCAGCTCCGTGATGTTGCGGTCTGTCGAGGCTCTAATATCATTTATAAAATCCCGGAGCTCTGTGATGCTGCGGTCGAGCATATCGAATCGTGCGATGAGCGTCGGATCGTCCGCCTGCGGCTCGGACCGGGGCTGCTCCTCCATCCTTTGCAGCAACTCGTCAAGGAGAGATGCAATCTGACGGTCAACGGCCTCCTGGACTCTGGCCGACGACTGCGAGGGCTGTGTGGAATACGCAGCTGTCAGGGAGGCCCTAGATGACTGCGTCGCAGCCAGGATGCCATAGGATCCCGTACCGTAGTACGTACCCCTCTGGAGACCACCAGCTGCGGTCACCCACAGGTCGTACACCGACGGAGCTGTAGCGGGTTGCGAGGAAGTACCAGCCTCTCCAGGTGTAGGTGCACTAGCAGTCGCCCGCTCACGCAGCCTAAGATACTCGGCCTAGAAAGGTTTGGAAACTCGATAATTGCCTAAGTTATATTAAAATTAACACAAAGTAAAGTAATACTTACATAGGTCTGCGAGGCCCTCTCGTCAATGAGATTTCCGTCCTTGCGATGGGTGGCCAAGAAGACGGTTACCATGTTTGCATCCTCACCCCTCTGTACCTGTTAAAAATATATTATTTAGTACTAAACTTAAATATTTTTTCCTACTACCATTTTATGGTACTTACATTAAAATAATATATTTTAAAAGAAAAAACATACCAAACGACGAAAATGTTTCGTCATCGAAATCGAGCCACCACACCACTTGGCAGCATTTCGCCTAGCCGCTTTGGCCTTCTCAGACCTTTCCTTGTAGCTCGGATCGTCGAATCTAGCCCTCATCGCAGTCCACTGCTCAGGCATGATACAACCTTGGATCAGTTTTCCAACACGATCATGAGCCTTCTGGTCATCCAGAGCATCTCGGATAAGCTTGGCGGCAACGGTAGGAAAGAGCCGCTCGATCAACTCGGCCCGGTGCGGAGGATAGAAATACGTTTGCTACAATAAATAATTTAGTAAGTGAGCATCACGGATAAGTTATATAATATGCATAAATTAGAGGATTTATTTAATATACTTTTACCTGGAAGTGCGCAAACCAGAATGCCTTCCTCTCCTCCGGAGCCTCAGAGTAGTTGATCCAAGGGCCACCGTAGTTGTTCCTCAGAAATTGGCCCAGGCGTCTCTGAACCGACGATGGACGATATATATACAGAGATAATTATTTTGATCAAAAAATTTAATATACGATGAATAAAGAAATATACGATATATATTATGCTAAATCATCTAATTGACTTACTTTGTACCGTCGGCCCAAATCTCTGTCCTCGTCTCCTCCGGAGGTGCGCATGGAGGATCTTGCTGATGCTGGGACAACGTGGGCACGACCTCATCGACATGCTCATCTGTCCCCATGGTTCCGTCAGCAGGAGGAACGTTGGACGAGGGAGTACAATCACGCCTGGAGCTACTCGTCCCAACAGTCGGAGATGTGAGTGATCGATATACTGGAGTACTGGGCGATGACGATCCAGAACCAACAGTAGACAGTACCGGAGGAGCACTCTGTCTACCTCGGGACCTGCCGAATCCTCCGCGTCGTCCTGTCATACCTGATAACAACATATGATGAATATAAAAAAACACAAATATATAGTACATTCTACAGTCAAAATTTTATGCATATCTCAAAGCATTCTACAGTCAAAATATAATACATATATTCGTTAAAATAGTACATTCTACAGTCAAAATATAGTTACATTACAGTCAAAATGTGATGCATATCTCAAAGCATTCTACAGTCAAAATATAATACATATATTCGTTAAAATAGTATATTCTACAGTCAAAATATAGTTACATTACAGTCAAAATATGATGCATATCTCAAAGCATTCTACAGTCAAAATATAATACATATATTCGTTAAAATAGTACATTCTACAGTCAAAATATAGTTACATTCTACAGGCAAAATATTTTATTTTCAATTATCTTCAGAAAATTCATCTTGTTCGCCTTCCTCGTCCTCCTCTCCCTCTTCCTCCTCCTCGTCTTCACTTTCATCTACTTCGTCTTCGTCTTTGATATACCCTCCCTGCATACTTCAATAACACTCTCACACACACTCTAACTAATATAAAAGTATCAATACCAATCACACAAATAACACTAACAATACAGACACTATACGTACTGGCATTTGGTGCCAATAGTCACTGCTCCTGTTGCTTTCTCGATGTTTAGTGCACATACATTTGGTGCCAATAGACACAATACAGACGCTAACAATACAGACCACTATACGGTCGAGGAGGCCGATGCTACGGGTGTCGGGTTAGCAGGTCTGTCTTTTTTTTCTTCTTCCTGTCCTTTCTATTCCTTGTGGTGTGCTTCATTAGTACCTGTTAGACTTTTCTTTTGTGCTGTGGTAGATAGTGTAGTGACCCTGATTGAGACTGTGATAACACGACCAGTAGGACCATGATCTTGCATGTT
>JAYESA010000006.1:240040301-240045528 GCA_036927795.1 Iris macrosiphon
GATGCGGGCAGTCAGATTCCAGACAACATGCAGATAGAGGCAGCGGGTAGTCATATGTTCGACCTTGCTTTGACGTGGTATCGCACTGATACGAGGATCGCGGCACCAGGGCTTACTTGGGAGGCTTTCAAGAGGCTTTTTAAGGAGAAGTTTTTTCCAGATGTGGCGCTCAGTGCTTTTGGAGAGCCAGTTCGAGGCACTCGTCCAAGGGAGCATGATGGTGGACGAGTACGCAGCGGAGTTCTACCGTCTGGGCAGATTCGTGGATGGCTTGAGTGAGGCAGCAAAGGCGAGAAAGTTTTGCAAGGGCTTGGTCATGGCAGTAAAGTCTTTGACTAGGAGCGACCGTGAGGCGACTTTCGAACAGATAGTAGGAGACACTCAGAGGGCAGAGGATGACTTGGAGCTCAAGTCTAAGAGAGGTAGGGATAATTCAGGTAGTGCGAGTGGTTGTACGGGACCGGCTAAGCGTCCCTATGTGCAGAAGACAGCGCAGCAGGGTCAGAATCAGAGAGTGCCCGCTCTGTGCCTACTGCAGGAAGGCAGGACACACTTGGGATGTTTGTAGGAGGAGGCTGAAGGTGTGTCTTTTCTGTGGATCAGCTGCTCACCAGATGCGAGATTGCCCCACTGTACCTCCATTGGGTGGAGCACATGATCAGAGAGTTGGAGCTAGGACATCTGTGGCACAGCATCATGTCCGCACCAGCAGAGTGAGATACCCCAGCAAGGCAGGGCTTATGCGTTGACGGTCGAGGAGGCCGATGCTACGGGTGTCGGGTTAGCAGGTCTGTCTCTTTTTTCTTCTTCCTGTCCTTTCCATTCCTTGTGGTGTGCTTCATTAGTACATGTTAGACTTTTCTTTTGTGCTGTGGTAGATAGTGTAGTGACCCTGATTGAGACTGTGATAATACGACCAGTAGGACCATGATCTTGCATGTTGTTTAGGTAGAATTTCTTGACTGTGATTGTTGGGGGTTTGACCTAGAGGAGTGCGATCGACTTTAAATTTCGAGGATGAAATTTTCTAAGGAGAATAGGCTTGTCACTACCCCATTTCCAGAGCAGGGTATTTTTTTATTTTAATTTGGTTAATTGTGTATTTATCATAAATATTTGTATTTATATTTAATTGTTGGTTGTATTATTATTTTTATTAGTTATTTTAGTATTTTGGCTAGCCTGGACCCATGTCAGACCCTAGTGGACCCTTGTCAGACCCAACCAACACCCTTGTTAGACTTATTTATTGGCTTAGAATAGTTATTTATTTTTATTAGTTAGTTGAGTGATTAGGGATTAATTAGAGTGAATTTGGAACCACAAAACCCAAACCCTATTTTGGATGACTTGATTTGGAGGGCATTTTGGTCATTTTACCTAAATGCCAAACCCTAACCCTAACCTAATTCCACTTAGCCGAATAAGACCAGCACCCCCTCCCTTTCACTTCACTTCTTCTTCTTCTTCTTTCTTCTTCCAATTTCTACATCCAAGTGTGTAGAGCTTAGATTTGGTGTTGGAGCTTGGGTTGGAGGCTTGGAGGCTTGGTGTGGTGAATTTGGGACTTTTTGGAGACTTTGGCCTTGGGATTCCAACTCCCAAGAGGTAAACCCTGATTTTTTCCCTTGTGATGACTCTAATATAGTATAATTAGTAGTTTAGAACCTTTCTAAATCTTAGGGCTACCCGTGGGAGAAGTTGAGCTTGTTTGGATGTGTTTGGAGACTTTGACATTAGGTTTTGGTGTCAATTTTGGATAAAATCCGAGATTGTCCCAATTTTGGTGTTGTCCTAGGTTAGACAGACCTAGGTAGACGTGCTTGGGTATTTTGAGGATAAGTACGTGTCCCCCGTTCGGACACGTGAGATCGTGTCGCGGAGATTTGGGCATTTCGGACGATTTGGGGACTTTTCGTCGTGGGATTCTACTTGCGTGCGCATTTTTGTCACGGACCTAGAATCAGAGAGTTAGCATTTTTTTATAGGTTCTAGACATCGATTAGAACCCGTGGGTAAATTTTAGGCCGATTTTGAGTAGGTTTGGTGTGCGTTTCATGAGGTTTCGCGAACCGCACTTCATGTGTTCGTCGAAATGACCGAATGGCCATTTCAACTTGGTTTCTAGATTTCGGGCTTGTGCGCGCGTTGGTTTAGCTTCGGAGAGTGTGTACTAGAGTTTTCGAGTTATATTATATATATATATGTGTGTGTGTGTGTTTTTGTGTTAGTGGGTGAGTGTGGTTGAGTGTGTGTGGTTATGTGGTTGTGTGTGGTTGTGAGTGTGAGTGAGTGTTTGTGTTTGTGTGTGTGAGTGTATATATATATATATATATATATATATATATATATATATATATATATATATAAGTGTATAGATATGTAATATGTGTATATGTGTAGTTGTGTGTATGTTAGTGTGTGTGTGTGTGTATATATATATATATGTGTGTTTGTATATATATATATATGTTTGAGTGTGTGTGATATATATATATATATATAAGTGTATAGATATGTAATATGTGTATATGTGTAGTTGTGTGTATGTTAGTGTGTGTGAGTGTGTGTGTGTGTGTGTGTATATATATATGTGTGTTTGTATATATATATATGTATGAGTGTGTGTGTTTGTGTGTGTATATATATATATATATATATATATATATATATATATGAGTGTGTTTATATATATACACATATGTGTGTGTGTGTGTGTGTGTGTGTGTGTGTGTACTTATATATATATGTGTATAAGTGTATCTATATATATATGGTAGTGTGTGTATATATATATATATATATATATACATATATATGTGTTTGTGTGTATATATATATATATATGGTTGTGTGTGTGTATATATATATATATATATATATATATATATATATATGTTTGGGTATATATATATATATATATATATGTATCAGTGTGTGTGCTTGTGTGTCTGTGTGTCGAGGTGTGTGTGTGTGTGCTAGTGAGAGGGAGAGAGATTGAGGAGAGTGAGCGAGAGGGAGAGGCCGCAGCGCAGCGATGCAGTAGAGCAGCTGCAGGCGCAAGTAGCAGGCAGCAAGCATCAGCTGCAGCAGGGCAGCAGCTGCAGGCGCAGCAGCAGTGCAGCGGTAGTGGCTACAGCGCCGTGCAGAGCCGCGACAGCGCCGCGGCAGCAGCAACAGCAGTAGCAGCCAACAATGGCAGCAGCAGCAGCGCGTTTCTGCGCAGCGCACAGCTAGTTTACCCCCTCCCCCCTTCTTTATATATAATATATATATATATATATATATATATAGATGTATATATATATGGATAGATATAGATAATATAAGTACATATATATGTATGGCTATATATACATATAGATATATATGTGTATAGATAGATATGTATATATATTTACATAGATAGATAGAGATATATATAGATAGATAGATAGGTATATAGATATAGATATAGATATAGATATATATGTATATGTATATATAGATATGGATATATAGATATGTACATAAGTATAAGTATAGGTAGATATATTAATAGATATGGAGATATATGTTGGGTAATGGGTATGTATGTATATGTGTATGTGTGATATATATGTATATATATAGATATGTAGGTAGATATGCATATGTGTTAGATATATATATTTGCCTAGATATATATAGCTAGGTATATGTATATATAGATAGTTATCTAGTTAGTTAGTGTTGGAGTAATTTAGGTATCTCATTACCTTGAGATACCCAAGGTATTGAGGTTAGTGAGGTATTAGGGGTAAGGTATTGAGGTAGCCTAATACTAAGTTATATATATATATATATATATATATATATATATATATATATATATATATATATATATATATATATAGAGAGAGAGAGAGAGAGAGAGAGAGAGAGAGAGAGAATAAGGGAGGTGAGATGGCACCTCACTCTAAAAACAAGGATGACGGTGACGTGGCACAATCCCAACCACACATTTCATAATGACAATTTGCACTTAACCCCCTCCCCTCGTTTGTGTGGTTGAGATTGTGCCACGTCACCGCCACCTTTGTTTTTAGAGTGAGGTGCCATCTCACCTCCCCTTATTCTCTCTCTCTCTCTCTCTGAATATATATATATATATATATATATATATATATATATATATATATATATATATATATATATATATATATATATTAATGTTATATATATAAGTATATATTATAGATAGCTAGCTAGTTAGCTAGAATTAGAGGGTAAGGTATCTCAATACCTTGAGATACCAAGGTATTGAGGTAAGATTGGGTATCGGAGATGAGGTGTTTGTCTATACACTAGGTTGTATATATATATATATATATATATATATATATATATATATATATATATATATAGTAGCATATGGTAATATATATATAGATAGTTAGTTAGTTAGCTAGTGTTAGTGAGGGGTAAGGCTTGAGTATCTCAATACCTTGAGATACTCAAGGTATTGAGCGTCGGGCAAGGTATTGGGTTTTAGCCTAGGAATGTGGTTAGAGATGCTTATATATATATATATATATATATATATATATATATATATATATATATATAATATATATATATATATACGTGCTAGTATATATTATAGGGGGTATAGGCGGAGCGTATCACGTAGGTTGAGATATCGGATACCGAGTGTCACGCCCCAGTCCCAAAATACGTAGGACTAGGATACGTAACCATGCCAGCCGCCCGTATATATGGCAACTCCAATATATGGAAACCATATATACGTGCGTACGCTGTATGATGAACAATAATTCACCAGTGGTATAATTAATCACAAGTCACAGGGTAATATCTAAATCTCATCCACAGAATATCATATATACAGGAATAACCAATAATCAGGTAACTAGATCTCAAAATAAAGTACCTAAAGAATGACAGTCGGATGGAAACAAATCCACTGCCGAAATAGAATATAAAAGGAATCAGATACACACCATATAAGAACAACATCTGACAATCACGAGGCTCGAAGAGAAGACCTCATCGAAATATAAGTAGCCTGTCCGGATCTATGCTCCTGCAAATACTCAAGAACATATACACCTGGCAGGGGACCAGGTCCTCAGAGGGACATAGCAAGATACATAAAAATAATATGCCATAATGTAAATACTGAATAAATAAATGGGGTGTGCTAACCATCTAAGTGAATGCAATTTAAAGATATTGTAGTACGCAT
>JAYESA010000006.1:240045628-240065628 GCA_036927795.1 Iris macrosiphon
AATTTTTTGTCAGATCTATATGAAAAGAATTCCATACGAGTAGACACTATGGCATCCCTAGACAAGGCCCTGGTAAAGATATACGAAAGAAACAGTTTCATGTAACTGCCCTAAGCCACATGAAAGGAAGGGCATGTAGCCCCCTAAAATTTTGGGGCAAATGCTTCATTCTCAAATATTGTTCTATGCTTGAAACATGTATTTATCCCTTTTTTTCCTTTTTTTTTTTTCTTTTTTTGTGTGTATGCAGGAAATCCACTCCCTGTCATACTGTGGTCTAGCAGGCTAGCACTTCCTGAGCCGCATCCTCCCTTCATCAATCGTTTTCCCCTTGACTATAAATGATCCTCATCATTAATGTGCTAGTTTGCAAGTTAACTAGTTGTCTATGAGTTATCATTTTACTTGACACCATCAACACCTTATGCCTCGTACAGAGGCGGCTTCTTCATTAATGTACACTGGGCACACACATTATGTAGCTTGTTTTGAAACTCGCAGCAGAAGTGTTCTTCCTTCTTTTTTGTCTGCATTTCATATTTATATTTAGCTTTAGCCCATCATCATTAGTCAAATACCAGAAACTAGGAAAATCTACCATTTTCTTTAATTTTCACTGGAAATTTGGCATTCATGTTTACAATAGCTGGTAGCAGCGACTTGGGAGTACGTTCAACACTATGGAAATTAAAGAAAACATAAGATGTCAAACAGCTATTGTAAACATCCGAGCCTCTCCAGCGTCCCCTATGGAACATAAGCAATTTGACATCCGAGCCTCTTCCATCGGAATGGGGTCACAATGGAGCATAAGCAAGCTTGATAAATAATTTGACAAAGTCGGTATTATAGGTTGTCGACCGAATATCAACCATCAGTTTTGGTGCCAAATTCCTAACCTAGTTAGCAATGAGCATGCGAGGGCCATGTCACTAATACCTTGATGTCAAACAGCGGATAGGTATACCTACCTTTTGGCTAAGCAATTTAAGCTCACACAGCAAGGAGCACCTCCAGCTTCCCCTAAGATTAGAGTCTAGAAGAGGTAAGATGATACAACTTGCCATATGGAATTCTAATATTCTTTATGACCCATTAAGGCAAAGAGTGAAAAAGGAATGACATCCCAATCATCCCCAATTAAAATAGTACTTAGCAAATAGTTAATCAACAAATACATGTAACTATAGTGCATACCTTTTCAGTTCCAATTCCCGAATCCGGCACATGGTATCCATATCAGTTTGGTGCATGGGAAGATCCAGACCCATCTCTTTGGCATGAACAATCATATTAGGAAATATGATATCAAAACCAATAGGAGTATGCGACTTCCTATCCGAAGTAGATGAGAAATTAGATCCAATGTACTGAAGCCCTGCAATGTAAAGACTTAAGTTTCCGTTACTGTGCATGAAACCTCTTATCATGATTAGGTTGCTTTTTAGATACCCTTTTTGATATGTTCTTCACCAACATTCCATCGCCGAAGTGCAAGTATACAAGCCAATGTGGAAGAGAGAGCATCTTTTATCAGAAAAGGATGGCTATGAGGAAGGCCCCACGAACCATTAGGATGCTGATTGTCCAATATCCAGTCTACACACTCAGGAAAGCATGGAAAGTTGAGGGATCTTGGAGATGGAACCATGGCCACCCATGCAGTATCATAAGAAGAAACCGAAAGCTCGACCTTATGCAATGCCTCCCTGATTCTTTCCTTGGCTCCTATAGCACACTACAATGTGGTTTCACGATTCTAAGGAAGGCGAAGGATGTGTCAACATGGATCTGAAGAAGAAATGAGATGGCTGACATACCTGAACTGGAATATTTGCACTTCTATATATCTTCAATCCATGATCCATATGCTCTATATAAGAGAAGATAATGAGATAGTAATGGTGTTTAACATATTGAAGATCAAAACGACAAGAAAGGATAAAGAAACTTCATGCTACAAAAAAAAAAAAAGATTAAAAGAAACTAGTAATTGTTGTAAACAGACTTTGTTTCTAGCATCTAGAGTCTAGAGAAACAAGCTGAGTAAAAAGGCGCATCTATTGAAACAATATGAGTAGAAAAGCAGTAAAATGATGGAATTGAAAATCCCTTGTGCATCAGCTTTCACCTACAAGCTTGTGTGTATGTTGAGACATACAGTTATCTGACTTTCGTGCAGAAGTATGAATTATGTCCGACATTCTGATAGTTTTCATATCATAGGTCAGATCATACTCCTCTACAAGAAGAAATTATCTTAGTTCTTCACATGATATTAATGTCAGACTACTTTACAAGAAATGAAAATGTACATGTATCGGTATTATATATATATATTTGATTTTGATGAATTGACATCTAGGATTCCGTTTATATTTTCTTATGGAAGTAGTATATACCAAAGGTTCGTAGTATCTTTATCGGAATTGGTATTAGACCCTTCTTATGAGCATCGGCGGCGGTATCTACATTTTCATATCGGAGTATCAAATTTTTTTTTTATCAAAAAACAAATAATTATTAATAAATTATTAAATTTTAAAAGAAAAAAAATTATACATTTAGGTATAATTTTAAGTATTTTATGCGCTGTTTTTTAGTAGTAGTTCTAATAATTGAATGAAATAATAGTCACCCTTACTGATTGGTTTACATGAAATAAATAAGTTTTCTTCATTTGCATGCTTTTACTATAATTTTACATCTTTGTTGATCGGTCTTATTGGTTCATTTTGCTGAATTGTCTGCAAAAGAGCGGTTAGTACAAATTCGGGACATGTCAAATTGGTACTAAATGTCAAAAGTATATCTAACAGAGTAAGGGTGAGCATTATTCGGTTTTGGACCGAGAACCGAACTGTTCAGTTTGAAATAATTCGTTTGGTTTCGGTTTTGAAAATACTAAAATTTCTTATTCGATTTCGGTACAAAATTGAAAACCGAATAAGACTTGCAATTATTAAATATCCTCAATTTTATGCATATTTTACGATTAAAATGTGTATATTTTGAAAACAATTGTTCTATGTATGTGTTTTAAAGTCCAACTTTGGTAATTTAACAACTAGTCCAATTTCGGGCCCAACTTTGAAACACAACAAACTTATGTATAAACATTGCAATTTTTAATATAGTTTAACAACAATCCCAACTTTAAGCAGCTCGACCCATTAAACACTAAAAAAAAAATAGCTCAACCGAATAACTCGAAACGATTGTGTGTTCGGTTTCTATTTTATATTTTTTAGAATTTTGATTTATTCGATTTTTAACTATTTCGGTTCGGTTGAAACCGAATAAACCGACCCCAACTCTCTTCTTAGAGATGGGAACATCAACATCAAAATTAACTTCTACAGACAAACAGACCAACCGACCTATGTTTGTGGAAGGTATGTTGGGATTCCGGACGCCGCCCCCGACGCAGAATAACTGCATAGTAGCTCTCTTCACTGCAACCATGTCAAATTTGCATCTAATCAAATAATAATAATAATAATAATAATAATAATATATCAGTGGCACTATCGTAAATATTAAGAAGTAAGTAGTGGGCAGAGGATGGATGGATGTCTTACCCGAACCCGATTCCCTTCAGCTGCCACAGAGAGAGAAAGAGAGAGAGAGAGAGAGAGAGAGAGAGAGAGATGATGGGGGCAGTGATGAATTGGAAGGGAAAGGGGGACATTTATATGCATAAAGAAAGAAATGGATTGTTTTGTTGTTGTTTTTTTTGTTTTTTTGTTTTTTGGAAAGATGCCATTTGGCTCATTTATAGGGTCCAACAAGATTCTATTTGGGTCAGGTTTAGTTTTTGTTTAATAACTTTAATGGGGGGTATTTTAGCAAAGAGCATTTCTATGTAAACCATGTCGAAAATCGACACATGAACCGATGTCACGTGTCAGTTTTTTATTGGTCGATTTATTTTTTGATGTTAGCAGGAAGGTGAGTGTATTTTTTTTGTTCCAGCCAATCACAATCTGACACGTGGTATTTCGATTTTTCTTTCGAATTTTTTTTCGGACTGTCTGCACTTTTCCTTTAGCAGATATCTCAAAACAAAATATTAAAACTAGTATACACCTCCACTTTTATAAAAAAAATAGCAAATGTCTCCATTTTTTTTATGGACCAATTAAAATTTTAATATATGTCCCCACTTTTTTAACCGATTTTTTGATTTATTTTACATATAATGGCAACATTTGCTATTTTTTTTTAAATTAGGATATATGCTAGTTTTAACATTTTTGATAGAGACATTTGCTAAAATACTCCAACTTTGATGCTCCAATACAAAAAAATAGGGCTAATTAGTGTTTAGACCATGGATTTTATACCAACTTAGAGTTTAAGTCATAACATATTCAATTGGAGAATTTGGATCCTATATTTTTTTATTTTTTTTAATTATATCCTCCCTTTCCATGCATAACAATAAAAAATTTTATATATAGACTTCAGGGCATAATGGAAAAGATTAAAAATAAAAATGTCGTCTAAACTCTCTAATTGAACATGATATGACTTAAACTCTAAGCTGATTTAAAATCCAAGATCTAAATTCTAATTAGCCCAAAAAAATAACAATACAACTAAAATATTTTTTCAAAAGAGGAATTGATTGTTTTCGATGGAATGTAATTTTTTTTGGGAATGATACCATTGTGTTCATTTGTTGGGTCCAACAAGATTCTACATTATTTAATAACTTTGATGTACTACAATGCAAAAAATACTGTACAACGAAAACATTGTTTTACATAAAAAAATACTTGTGAGGAGACCAATTTTTATCATTTTAATATCGAAACGGAATCAACATAAAAAAAGATAACATATGGTTATACTTTTGTCTTCTTTTTTTGGTATATCTGGCACAATTAGGAACTGCCTGGTAACAAAAATGGAGAAAGATTTGTACTTTCGGCCAAAAATGACTATAAATTCCTAGCGCCACACTATGATAAGAGACCTCCAAATACCAAGGAACGTTTGGTACATTAAAATTTTTTTATTTTCTAACAAATTAATAGTGAAAAATCTATTTCTATATTTTCTTTAGGTTAAAAAATAGACTAAATTGTAACTTTGATACCCTCAACTATCCATCTTTGACAACTTGATATCTTAAACTTTCAAAATAGATAACTTAATATCCTGAAAATAAGAATACCAAAAATGTCCTCCCCTCTCTTCCACAACACCCACCTCCCTCCCCCCCCCCCCACCTCGCTCCTCGCCCGCGGCCGCGCGCAGCCTGCGGCACCTCTGTAACGATCCGTTCCGTTCAAGCGGACAACTGATTCAAACGGCGCAAGTGCAACGATCCGACCTGCTTTGCTCAGCGAGAAGACTCGTTTGAGGCAAAGGATTTTCAGACTTGGCCCTTCAGGAGTTTAGACTTAGATTTTCAAATGCTCGCTCGGAGTATCGCTCGACCGAGACGAATCATCGCTAAGGTGGGTGGCTACGATGAACTTGTCTTTGCTTAGCCAGTACACTTAAAATATGGACGATACATGCTAGTCGCTAGGTGAATCACCACATGCATGCTAATAAAGAATACAACGCACCTAGCTAAGGGAATAATCCCAACTTGTTATACTTGTGTTAGAACATGAAAATAAAATTTTGCTTATAAATGGATCATCGCATGCTACATTTGCCTTGTGCAACTAGACCCCGCTATATACTCTTCGTAGTGCACTGTTCACTTGTTTACACTGCACACCCATAAGATTATGTCGCTCGATATGTCTCTTTACGGTTTCACTATTCGCTCTACCCTTAGACCCGTCCTAGCGTAAATACTTATGTTCAATATAAATGCATGCTTGACTGCTTATATGTTAACTTGTGTCCGTTGCCTCATTTCAATGCTTGTCACATAATGTTTACCACAATCAAGTAAAACAGTATCTTGTCTTGCATTCATCCAATTCACCGAAAGACTATCTAATAGTCGTTTCGTGCAAGTATGAACTTGAAAGTATCCGGGACGGTTAGGTCGCCAAGGTAATTCCCGAACCAGGGGATTGCATTATGTCAAGTAAAGCAAAAAATCACAGTTCATGAAGCAAGACTCATTCAGGTATTCGGATCCTTGGTAGTCTCTCTCGAGCGGACGAGATGGTGTATGTGCCCTTATTACTACACCCATCTCCGCCCAAGAGACTACACATCATCTAATGACTAAGTGAATCAAGAATTAACATGTCATGTCATAAATCTCGTGAATCTGAAATCCAAGACTTGCATGGTCGCGGACAACTCGTGCACGAGGTATCGTGGATTTCTCGGACGATCGTCGGGCACCGGGATCGTACCGGCCTGGGAGAAATCATATAGGGGTTCCTCGAGCTTCAGTGGGATGGTATTTGTGTAACGCCCCGCAACCGCTCGGAGCGTTACGCTGAGTCGGACTGAATAAATCAAATGCTGGTTACATTCGAAATGTTGGATTTTGGGAAGAAGGATTGATTTAGTTGGTTTCAATGTGCAGATGGCTAGCGGGTTCGATGAAAATCAGGTGTTCGTTCAGAACAGTACTGAATAGCTGGATGGGAGCGATAATGCCGTCTTCCTTAATCCGATCGGTCGGATGATTTGGAGAGCACGGCCTGCTCGCACGGTCATACCAGTTGAGTAGATCGTGCTTGCATCGGACCACGGGTTCAAAGGATTGGCCGTATCGGCAGGACAGGGTGCCTAACGGGATCAAACATTGTGAGTGGGCTCTTTCCCTTCTCCTCTACTCCTTCATGCCTAATAATATGGAAAACACGTAAAAGGCTTGAACACTTGGGCTGAAACATTGAGAATCACTACACCGAGACGTGCATAGAGTGTACGTCGTTGGCTTGGTAGGATTGTGGCTTGAAATAATTTATGCATTGGATAGTTGGAGCGATAGTTGGATTATATATTTGAGGCAGTCGGTTGGATTCTTGGGATTAATACATTGAGGCAATGGGAATATCGGGAATTCGGGCGAGCGAACGTGCATCCGTGCGCGAGTATCATTTGGTCGCTTTGTCTTGCAAAGCGAGCAGTTGTGGTTCGAAACCGAACAACTGCATCGGCGGGGGCGTTGTGCCGCTTGATGGGGCATCGTGCCACGAATGGGGCATTGTGCCACTGAAACGGTATTGTGCCATGGGATTGCTTCGAGCATGGGTGTTGCACCAATTCGGACTCTGTGTTGAGAAGAGGCATTGTGCCTATGAAACACTTGATATTTTGGTGCCTTGGGCTATATTTTGAGGTCAAGATTTGGAATCCTTGGAAGGATATATTGGAAGAATGGTTATGGATATTTCGGTTGGATATCGGTTGAACGAGTCTAGGATCGCTTGGTGGGGCGAGAATGTTTCGATCCTCTCGTCATACCTACTGTGTCTGCATTTTCACGGACAACCTATGTGGCACAGGGTTTGGTTTCCTGGAACGGGATGAGGCACCGGGGCACCGGGACCGTTCTACCATGGAGGAAACAATGGGCATCGCGCGATTGGGCGCAGTGCTGGTAGTCCGATACCACCAGGCGGGAGTAGCTGCCCAACCTTGGATCGGGTAGGATTGCCCTATTGATCTTGGTCCGATCAATGTCCTTTATGGCTTTTAGCCAGTGACTTCATATAGTATAAGTGATGGCTTGCTTTTCTTTTGTTGGTTTGGCTTTCGTGTAGGCGCGGCCACCTTGCCTCGGCAAGAGTGTGCACTTGAGATTGGAATGTAAACTTTGGTCGATGATGGATATTTGAGGCGGGACTGATGGTTCGATATGTTATCGTGCAAGCGATGGAATTGAGTAAGACGGGTCGGATATATATAAATGCTTGTCGTTTGGTTTGAGATTGAATGCTTGCATGCGTAAACTGCTTTACAGCTTTCCTTAACATGTCATTCATATGCCATGAAACGAATCTAGGATTCAACTAGAAAGATCACCATATAACTGTTTGCATTCACTATTTTACTTAGTGTCGGCTTAGACGAGTGTGTTACCCCGCTCACCAGTACGGCTGTGTACTGACCCACGTTTGTGGGCAATATTTCAGGTACGCAGGCGTAGTGGCGCTGCTTGGATATACGGGACAAGATGTATGAACTGTAAGTACCTTTGTGGGCTAGAGAAAAGAGCAAGAGCATTTCATCGTCTCCGTGGCATCGCCTTTGTGGCATTGCCTTCGGGGTATTCTATTTGGACCCTATCGAGAGCTTCGCTGCATATACTCTGATGTGTGCTTGGTACACAAAACGGCTTCCGCTGTAACTTGGTTGTTTCGATGATAACTTTGGTGTTTAACAACATCGCCTTATACGAGCGCAACTCCAGGCTCATACGGCATCACGTTCCGATGAGAACGATTGTCCCGCGGGAGAGCTGCAACGTGGTGATTTCACGTTCAGCGGGGGCATCGGAGCTTGCGGAAGATTGGGGCGTGACAATTTGTGCCTCGAGTTTTTAGCGCTATACCATCACCGTCGGAAGAGTCCGGGTCTCTCATGTTACGGCGGGATGGTGCGCGCCTCGAGTTTTTAGCGTTATACCCATATCCGTCAAGAGACTCGTCCAAATGGCTTGTAGCACCAACGACCCTCCTGTTCATATAGATAAGTCATCATCGCTTAACGGCAATCCGTATGCGAGTCATTGCATCGCATCCAATAATCTGAAATACCTGAACGATATGAGTATAAAGACATATATATACATAAATTGAACGTCCTGAGCAATCCATTGAACACTTGAGCATCCATTACAACACGTCTGGATAATCTGTATAACTCGTGCACCTGAAACAGGACCTCGCTTACCACACTTGTGTTTGCATATGCTATTGCCCTGAATTTTATTATATATGCTCGTGCTTGATTTAACTTGGTTTTCCTTGGACAGGGAAGGATGAATGGTAAGTCTCGCCGTGTTTCATTTATATCGCACGACGCACTGCCACACGAGTTAGGCTTTTCGTTATGCCATAAAACTAATCCTGAAGCAATAATATAAAGATAACTTAATAGATGGTGCATGGAACCTATATAACGTATTTGGAATTTTCGAGCGGGCAAGAAGCCTCCCTACCAGTGCATTCATGTACTGATAACCCACCAGATTGCTTGCAGGGTGCGGAAGAACCTCGTTCGGTGCGGATGCCTCCTTCGTGCGTGCTAAGGCGTGGAGCTCACTCTAGAGCCTTGGAGCGTTGCATCCGGAACTGAAGTACATATACAAGACATACTATTGGAATATCGCCTATGTATCATTCCACAAATGTAGCCACTTGGCACGCTTTTACTGTTTCAGAGAGAGAGAGGCTTGAGCGACTTGTAATCTCAGCCTAGCCGCCTGTAACACTTGTTCGATATTAATAAATAGCTTATTTTATTTTTATACTTGTGTTATTCATTGCTTCCGCTATTTACGACTCTGTGAACTTGTTACCAATCGCATGTGTGTTTCTTATTCCGCTACACTCGGACTATCTGTGCAACTATGTGGTTTAGACCTCTTACCGCCTATTCGGATCATGGCCTTGCACGGGCGCGGCCTACGCTCGTGCGACATCACGTCCAGATGGGATAAGATCGTCCCGCGGGAGCGCTAGCGTGGTGATTCGTGCCCAGAGGGGACGGTCGATTACCTGCGGGAATCGGGGCGTGACATATTGGTATTAGAGCATGGCTTTACATCTTTGGACTTCTTATCGATTTTATCAGTTTTGAAAGCTCCTTCATGCGTGCTAAGGCGTGGAGCTCAGTCTGGAGCCTTGGAGCGTTGCATCCGGAACTGAAGCACATATACAAGACATAATGTTGGAACATCGCCTATGTATTATTCCACAAATGTAGCCACTTAGCACGCTTTTACTGTTTCAGAGAGAGAGGCTTAAGTGACTTGTAATCTCGTCCTAGCGCTGCTTGTAACACTTGTTCAATATTAAAAAAGAGCTTGTTTTATTTCTATACTTGTGTTATTCATTGCTTCCGCTATTGACGACTATGTGAACTTGTTACCAATCGCATGTGCGTTTCTTATTCCGCTGCACTCGGACTATCTGTGCAACTCTGTGGTTTAGACCTCTTACTGCCTATTCGGATCATGGCCTTGCACGGACGCGGCCTACGCTCGTGTGGCATCACGTCAAGATGGGAAAAGATCGTCCCATGGGAGCGCTGGCGCGGTGATTCGTGCCCAGCGGGGACGACAAATTACCCGCGGGAGATCGGGGCGTGACAACCCCTCCCCCCCCCCCCCCCCGCGCCTCGCCTACAGCCACGCGCAACCCGTACCTCGCCTGCAGTCGCACGCGCCTAGCCTGCTCCCTCCTTGCTTGCATACGCCGCCCAGCTTGTTGTTGTTGCGTCCGCTGCTGTCACCGCAACTCCTCGTCGGAGAGAGAGTCGGGGGGGGTGGCCGGGGGGGGGGAGTGGGGCTCGGGCTGCGAGCGGCGGGCGAGGTGCGAGGGAGGGGGGTTGGGTGACCGGATGGGGGAGGGGCCAGGGTGGCCACAGGGGAGGAGGGGAGGTGGTCGGGGGTATATTTGGGTTTTTTTCCTTCAGTATATGTAATTGAAAATATCAATAGTTGATGGTATCAAGTTACCTATTTTGAAAGTTTAGGATATCAAGTTGCTAGAGATGGATAGTTGAGGGTATCAGGTTACAATTTAGTCTAAAAAATAAAATAAAAAATACGAATATCCGGATAAATAATTTTTCCGTAAAACATGAAAACCTTCTCTCTTAAGAATTGGTGGGAATATTTTTTTTTTCCGGACAAAAAAAAAATTTTGTTTTATTTTTATTTTTTATCCTTTTTAATTTTTTAAAGTTTCTTTTGCTTAGGTTTCTTGGGGTCCTTTTTCTTTTCCTTTTTTTACTTATTATGCTTTTTAGGTTTTTCAAATTTTTCAAATTTTTTTTTTTTTCGTTTTATTTTTATTGTTTTGTTCGTTTAAAAAAAATTGTTTTCTTTTTTCATTTTTTTGGTTTTTTATCCTTTTTATTCTTATTTTTTACTTTTTTATTTTTTTCATGAATATTTATATAGTCACCGAACATAAGAATATAATTTTCTAAAATTTTTAATTACCCGAAAATATAGAATTATCGGCTATATAGTATATCGCATACCAAACGTCCCCTAAAGTGTACATAGTAATGGTATGGTAGCTAGTTGTGTGTTCTCGGGTTAAATTATTAAGGGTAAGGTTGATGGTTGTTGTTCTACACTTTCCAAATTGACGTAAAACACCTCCAAAATAAAATATTTTTAAATTAGTTTATCAACTAATTTTTTAATCAATTTATTACATTTCTAAATTAAATATTTTTAATTGATTTATTAAGCCAACTATTCTTCCAAAATTATTATTTTTAATCAATTTATTAAATCAAACGAAATGTCGAACTCTAGTGACCCTTGTGGTTATCATAGAGAGGCATAAGATCATGGTTGGGTGGCGGAAGATCAGTGGATCGAGTCACGGGGGCGTATTATTCCTTCCATTTAAAAATGGTGGAAGTTGGAAGTAGTGGGCCCAAAAGACATGCAATGTGGTGTGCGTAAAATTCTGAATGTTACGTGGGGTATATAAAAAAAGTCAAATAAAATAAAAAAAATACTTTACATAGTAAAGAAAATATTTTACTTAGAAATAACACGGTCATAAATAATATATGTCATGTTATTTGAATTTTTGATCCATACCCTATTTTTTTTTTTTTTTTTCGATGCCGGACTTTAGATTTTGAGACTTGAGACGACTCTAAAAATGGTGTCCTCAAAGCTTAATAATATTTTTTATGTTCATGTTTTTTTTAATCCACGATTATAGATATATGTACAATTGAATATCAATGCATTTACGAAAGAAGCAGGACAAGCAAAACACTATAGAAAGAATTAAATAACTAAAGTATTGAATTTGAATTTGGTATATAAACATGAGTAGTTATATATGCAACCGACTTGTAGACATGAACCAAATGTTCACATATGTAGATTTCGGTTAGAAAATAAATATATATACATGATGTCCTCAATTCTATGAAGTATATATATCGAGATTCAAAAATAAAATTACATCTTACTATGTTATTTAATTACCTCCAAGATATACACACACAGAAATTGACAACGACAAAATGGTAGAGAAGATTGAGAGCGTCAGACTGATAGAGCGATGGAAGGAAAAAATTTTTTTACAACTAATGTACCAAAAAAATAGTCTGACTAACTGACATATCTCTTAGTATTCTAGTATATGACGTTTAGATATATCATATAACATAAAAAGTTACATGGACTAAAAGAATTAGAATGAGTCTGCTGGACTTTTATTCAAAATTGAAATTTCATACATTAAATAGTTTAAAAAAAGTAATGCCCTCTAAAATTTTGGGTCTTATACAACTAGCTCATGGGCCTCATATCAAATCCAAGCCTGCATTTTTCAATACCAGCAATAAAAATAATTATATAAAAAAATTGATCTTCCTTTTTTTTTTTCTCATTCTCTCGCGCACTATCTCACATGTTTGCAAGAAGAAAACTTTGATAATCGCACTAGCATTGTGATTACTCAAACTCCATTAAGTAATAATCTTCAAAAATAAAATAAAACATGTGAAATCTTGTGATATTGATAGTACAGATTTATTTGTAGAATTAAAACTCCTAAAAAAATTAAAACCAAAAGTTACAATTACAATTGAAACATTAAATTATTTAAAAAAATATTTTTTTTTCTAAATGCATAAATAATATATCAATAATATAAGGAGATACAAAAAATTGACCATATGATGTGACAGTTTATGTGTTGATCAATATGTGTGGGACCACCGGATTAATATTATCAACGTATAGTCTATCACATCATGTGGTCATCAAATAATGGTAAGATTTTGATATTCTCCTAGCATTGCTCATAACATATAGAATTACTTTAACAATATTTGGAACAGTTCCTTCCACGAAAAATACTAAATCTTATTACAATTGCCACAAGACTTACAACTAAAAAAACTATTACAAGCAACGATATTTTATATATTATGTTTTTTATATACAAAAGAATAAACATCTTCAACCGAACAACTTCATGTTACCGACTACTGCAACTTTACATATTGTTTAACATAAAATTTCGTATAGAACATTAAAGTTTGAGAAAATTAGAAGAAAAAAATTAGTATATTTGCAAGAAGAGAACAAAATCGTCATTGCTAAGGATGTTTTAATTTTCTCAAAATTTTAAAATAATATAAAATCAAAAACACATTTACTAAAGACGGTTTTAATTTATTTTATTTTTTTATTGGCCAAAGTTTTTTTTAAAAAGCGAAGAATAGAAAAAGGGGAAAAAGAGTTCAAAACGTTTTGTTAAGGGCGTTTCCAAGTTTTTTTTTTTTTTTTTTGCTGAATATTAAAAAACTATAAAAATAATAGTGAAGCCGTCCTTAGCCAATGCGTCTTCCTTTGTTTTTTGCATACAAATCTCTCTAAATATACATTTTACAAAGGATCCCTCCAAACACCTTCTTTTATATATTTTTTACAGAAAATTTACTGTAGCAAAATAAATTTATATTAAATTCATTCAAACGAAATAAGTTTAGAAAATTTTGAAATAGAGACATAGTCCGCCAACTGTGTTGGCGGAAAACACAACAGACGTACACGTAGGCAGAAAAAAATTAAAAAAATTAAAGTGGATCCCACAACCCAATTTTCGCCAACACTGATGGCTGAAATTGGTGGGGGGCCAATTTCAGCCAACAGTGTTGGCAAAAATTGGGTGTGGGGGCCCACGAGTGGTTTTGTTTGGTTTGGTTGGTTTGGTTGGTTTGGTTTGATTTTTTGGTTGGTTTGGTTTATTTTATTTAGTTATGTTTTGGTTTTATTTATTTAGTTTTATTTTGTAATTAGATTTAACAAAATTTATTTTAACGAAATAAAAATCCAATCATTTTCCGAACTATTATTTGTCTTTCTTCTTTACTTAGTCTTTTTTTTCATATAAAAAAAACTAAACCATTAAAATAAACATAAAATTAGAGGACACAAATAAATACTAGTTTTTATTTTATTTTTTTCTTTATTTACTTTTTTTTCTTATCAAACATTGCAATAGCCGTTTTTTTTTCTTTAAGTAACATTTTTTTTACAATTTTCTAAATAAACCAAACCGTTTTTAAAAAAAAAATTCCTAATTTGTCTTTACAATTAATTTATTTTTATTTTATTTCGTTAAAATAAATTTTCTTAAATCTAATTACAAAACAAAACAAAATAAATAAAACCAAAACATAACTAATTAAAACAAGCTAATAAAACAAACCAAACCAACAAAACAAACCAAACCAAACCAAACAAAACCACCCACACCAAATTTTTGCCAGCACTATTGGCTGAAATTGGGGGGAGGGGGGGGGGGGGGCAATTTCAGCCAACAGTGTTGGCGGAAATTTGGTGTGGGGGCCCACAGGTTCGGTTGGGTGGTTTGGTTGGTTTGGTTTTATTTGGTTTGTTTTATTAGTTTTTTTTCAAATAGTTATGTTTTGGATTTTGATTTTTTTTATTTAGTTTAACATCAAAAATAAAATATGTTATCATTGAACCAAAAAAAAAATCTACCGTAAGAATATTACGTCTGCCGTCGAGCAGACTTCGAACGGCCATAACTATTTATTTTCAAATCATTTTTCGTCAAACAATAGGTCGATTTGTATATTTCGACGAGAGTAACACAATTCGTGTAGAGAGAATTTTCATCCGAAGTAAGACGTACATATTACAGGCAAAAATATAAAATATAAAACTTTAAAGTATCATAACTTTTGACTGGGAGATCGAAACAAGGTCCAGTTTGTGCCAAAATGACCGTATGGAAAAGTACTTCGAGATAAACACTTTTACCGTTTGACGGACTTCTCAAATTTTTAGAATCGCCAAAAAATGATGTTTCGACCTCCAAATTTTACTTTCGGTAAATTTATTTCTTCTTTTTTTACAGAAAATTTACTGTACCGATAATAAATTTATATTAATTAAATATAACGATGGAAATTTGAGATATTTTGAAATTTTGATACATATCGCCAACTGAGTTAATTTATTTTAATTTTCAGTTAATTTTGAAATTTCGATACAGTAAATTTTATGTTAATTTATTTTAATTTTATTTCGTTAAAATAAATTTTCTTAAATCAAATTCCAAAACTAAACTAAATAAATAAAACCAAAACATAACTAATTAAAACAAACAAATAAAACAAACAAAACTAACCAAACAAAACAAAACCAAATTAAACCAAACAAAACCACCTGTGGGCCCCACTACCAGAAAAAGTCAAATTAGCGACGTTAAAAAACGTTGCTAAATGACAAAAAAAATATCGCTAATCACTTTTAGCGACGTAATTAGCGACGTTTTAAAGAATTCGGAACAAAGCACGTCGCTGAAAGAAAAAATGTCGCTAAACGTCGCTATGCCGACGTTTTTAGCGACTTAAATGTGTCGCTAAATTAGCGACGTTTAGTGACGCAGAGTCACTAATTAGCGACGTTGATTAACGTCGCTAAACGTCGCTAATTAGCGACTTATATAGCGACGTTACAGCGACGTTTTTAATGACCTGGCAATACGGCCATGTCAGCAATTTGCGACGTACATCGACATTTTTAGCGACATATTTAGCGACATAATTAGCGACGTGTCGTAACGTCGCTAATTAGCGACGTATTTAGCGACGTGCATGAACGTCGCTAAAACGTCACTAATTTTACAGAAAAAATAAAAAAAGAATACTGAATTATTTCTAAACTATTATTCCTACAGTTTATTAAATCATAATCTGTACAAATAGACCCGGAGCAACCCTCCGTTGAATTTATGGGTTTGTCAACCCCCTTGGGTTGAACACTCAACACCGGTAAAATAATATATTTAATATGAATAATATAATATAATTTGAAGAAAAGAAAGCATCCAGCAAATCTCATTGTAAAGAATACGGCAAATATATATCCATACAATCTCATCCTAAATAATTCAAAAAATACAAATATCCAGCAACTAGCTATACTACTGCGGATCTGCAGGAGGCTGACCACCGACGCGCATGAAGGATAAGAACAGTTCATACTGCTCCCGTGGAATCGACACCGATGTCGGTGGAGAAGGCAGTGACGTCGGTAGAGTCTGTGTCGATATAGGACACCAGGAGGCCGTACCCGCTCCAAGTCTGTGAGTCGCTGGTTGTAAGAATCCATGGTAGATAACAGTCTCGTACTGCTATGAACCATTGAATCATGCATCATCGTCATCCTCTCGTCCATCGATAGCTGTGATGCCTGCAGCTCCGTGATGTTGCGGTCTGTCGAGGCTCTAATATCATTTATAAAATCCCGGAGCTCTGTGATGCTGCGGTCGAGCATATCGAATTGTGCGATGAGCGTCGGATCGTCCGCCTGCGGCTCGGACCGGGGCTGCTCCTCCATCCTTTGCAGCAACTCGTCAAGGAGAGATGCAATCTGACGGTCAACGGCCTCCTGGACTCTGGCCGACGACTGCGAAGGCTGTGTGGAATGCGCAGCTGTCAGGGAGGCCCTAGATGACTGCGTCGCAGCCAGGATGCCATAGGATCCCGTACCGTAGTACGTACCCCTCTGGAGACCACCAGCTGCGGTCACCCACAGGTCGTACGCCGACGGAGCTGTAGCGGGTTGCGAGGAAGTACCAGCCTCTCCAGGTGTAGGTGCACTAGCAGTCGCCCGCTCACGCAGCCTAAGATACTCGGCCTAGAAAGGTTTGGAAACTCGATAATTGCCTAAGTTATATTAAAATTAACACAAAGTAAAGTAATACTTACATAGGTCTGCGAGGCCCTCTCGTCAATGAGATTTCCGTCCTTGCGATGGGTGGCCAAGAAGACGGTTACCATGTTTGCATCCTCACCCCTCTGTACCTGTTAAAAATATATTATTTAGTACTAAACTTAAATATTTTTTCCTACTACCATTTTATGGTACTTACATTAAAATAATATATTTTAAAAGAAAAAACATACCAAACGACGAAAATGTTTCGTCATCGAAATCGAGCCACCACACCACTTGGCAGCATTTCGCCTAGCCGCTTTGGCCTTCTCAGACCTTTCCTTGTAGCTCGGATCGTCGAATCTAGCCCTCATCGCAGTCCACTGCTCATGCATGATCCAACCTTGGATCAGTTTTCCAACACGATCATGAGCCTTCTGGTCATCCAGAGCATCTCGGATAAGCTTGGCGGCAACGGTAGGAAAGAGCCGCTCGATCAACTCGGCCCGGTGCGGAGGATAGAAATACGTTTGCTACAATAAATAATTTAGTAAGTGAGCATCACGGATAAGTTATATAATATGCATAAATTAGAGGATTTATTTAATATACTTTTACCTGGAAGTGCGCAAACCAGAATGCCTTCCTCTCCTCCGGAGCCTCAGAGTAGTTGATCCAAGGGCCACCGTAGTTGTTCCTCAGAAATTGGCCCAGGCGTCTCTGAACCGACGATGGACGATATATATACAGAGATAATTATTTTGATCAAAAAATTTAATATACGATGAATAAAGAAATATACGATATATATTATGCTAAATCATCTAATTGACTTACTTTGTACCGTCGGCCCAAATCTCTGTCCTCGTCTCCTCCGGAGGTGCGCATGGAGGATCTTGCTGATGCTGGGACAACGTGGGCACGACCTCATCGACATGCTCATCTGTCCCCATGGTTCCGTCAGCAGGAGGAACGTTGGACGAGGGAGTACAATCACGCCTGGAGCTACTCGTCCCAACAGTCGGAGATGTGAGTGATCGATATACTGGAGTACTGGGCGATGACGATCCGGAACCAACAGTAGACAGTACCGGAGGAGCACTCTGTCTACCTCGGGACCTGCCGAATCCTCCGCGTCGTCCTGTCATACCTGATAACAACATATGATGAATATAAAAAAACACAAATATATAGTACATTCTACAGTCAAAATTTTATGCATATCTCAAAGCATTCTACAGTCAAAATATAATACATATATTCGTTAAAATAGTACATTCTACAGTCAAAATATAGTTACATTACAGTCAAAATGTGATGCATATCTCAAAGCATTCTACAGTCAAAATATAATACATATATTCGTTAAAATAGTATATTCTACAGTCAAAATATAGTTACATTACAGTCAAAATATGATGCATATCTCAAAGCATTCTACAGTCAAAATATAATACATATATTCGTTAAAATAGTACATTCTACAGTCAAAATATAGTTACATTCTACAGGCAAAATATTTTATTTTCAATTATCTTCAGAAAATTCATCTTGTTCGCCTTCCTCGTCCTCCTCTCCCTCTTCCTCCTCCTCGTCTTCACTTTCATCTACTTCGTCTTCGTCTTTGATATACCCTCCCTGCATACTTCAATAACACTCTCACACACACTCTAACTAATATAAAAGTATCAATACCAATCACACAAATAACACTAACAATACAGACACTATACGTACTGGCATTTGGTGCCAATAGTCACTGCTCCTGTTGCTTTCTCGATGTTTAGTGCACATACATTTGGTGCCAATAGACACAATACAGACACTAACAATACAGACACTATACGGTCGAGGAGGCCGATGCTACGGGTGTCGGGTTAGCAGGTCTGTCTTTTTTTTCTTCTTCCTGTCCTTTCTATTCCTTGTGGTGTGCTTCATTAGTACCTGTTAGACTTTTCTTTTGTGCTGTGGTAGATAGTGTAGTGACCCTGATTGAGACTGTGATAACACGACCAGTAGGACCATGATCTTGCATGTTGTTTAGGTAGAATTTCTTGACTGTGATTGTTGGGGGTTTGACCTAGAGGGAGTACGATCGACTTTAAATTTCGAGGATAAATTTTTTTAAGGAGGATAGGCTAGTCACTACCCCATTTCCAGAGCAGGGTATTTTTTTATTTTAATTTGGTTAATTGTGTATTTATCATAAATATTTGTATTTATATTTAATTGTTTGTTGTATTACTTTTTTATTAGTTATTTTAGTGTTTTGGCTAGTCTGGACCCATGTCAGACCCTAGTGGACCCTTGTCAGACCCAACCAACACCCTTGTTAGACTTATTTATTGGCTTAGAATAGTTATTTATATTTTTATTAGTTAGTTGGAGTGATTAGGGATTAATTAGAGTGCATTTAGAACCCCAAACCCAAACCCTATTTTGGATGACTTGATTTGGAGGACATTTTGGTCATTTCACCTAAATGCCAAACCCTAACCCTAACCTAATTCCACTTAGCCGAATAAGACCAGCACCCCCCCCTTTCACTTTACTTCTTCTTCTTCTTCCTCTTCTTCTTCTTTCTTCTTCTTCTTCTTCTCCACTCTTTTCTTCTTCTCCACTCTTTTCTTCTTCTTCCTTCTTCCAATTTCTACATCCAAGTGTGTAGAGCTTAGATTTGGTATTGGAGCTTGGGTTGGAGGCTTGGAGGCTTGGTGTGGTAAATTTGGAGCTTTTTGGAGACTTTGGCCTTGGGATTCCAACTCCCATGAGGTAAACCCTGATTTTTTCCCTTTTGATTACTCTAATATAGTGTAATTAGTAGTTTAGAACATTTCTAGATCTTAGGGCTACCCGTGGGAGAAAGTTGGAGCTTGTTTGGATGTGTTTGGAGACTTTGACATTAGGTTTTGTGTCAATTTTGGGTGAAATCCGAGATTGGCCCAATTTTTGGTGTTGCCCTAGGTTAGACGGACCTAGGTAGATTTGCTTGGGTGTCTTAAGGATAAGTACGTGTCCCAGTTCGGACACGTGAGATCGTGTCGCAGAGATTTGGGCGTTTCGGGCGATTTAGGAGTTTTTTGTCGTGGGATTCTACTTGCGTGCGGTTTTTGCCACGGACCTAGAATCGGAGAGTTAGTATTTTTTCTAGGTTCTAGAC
>JAYESA010000006.1:240068128-240270628 GCA_036927795.1 Iris macrosiphon
TAGTTTTGACCTAGAATTTTAGGGGCACCCTAGTTTGACCTAGAGTTGATCGTAGTTGACCGCCAAAGTCAACTGTTGACCTAGTTTTGACCAGAGTTAACTTTTTGGACCCATAGTTGACTTTATGACCCAGATTTTATCGGTTTGACCCATTTGACCTAGAACGACCCTAGAAGCCTATTTTTAGTTATTTTATATCTCTTTAACTCATTAGAACCCCGTTTAACCTTGCTTTTCGTAATAGGTCCTTGCGATACCAGTTCGGATCGCCAGTTGCTCAGGACGTCAGGCGAGTACATTCTTTGATAGTTTTAATTATCTGATAATTATTATGATTCAGCTTCTAGTATAGTATTCTCTGATTTTTGTGGCACGACACGGACTAGTATTTCTGGATTCATTTACTTGCGACAAGTATATTTCATATTTCTGGCCTCTATTTTGGAATCACCTACTGGCATCACTACGGGCATCGCTACAGGCATCACTCATGTTTCTGGCTGGACTCATACTTGATTTACGTGTCGGGTCTTGGATTCACTTATACTAGTCGGGGCAGAAAAATACTCGAGTAGACATGTAAACATTCCCAACTGGAATCACTGGAATCACCCCCTCGTGTCTAATCTGGAATGATAGCAGCCGCACACCCAGTGTGCGGTGAGCCGTACTTACCCCTAGCAATTTATATGTCGAAACATGTATTTCAAAGACACAAGTTTATTCTTTCTAGTCTGGACTCACTTGCATTCTTGACTGGTCTCACTTATAGTTTCTGGACTTGACTCATTACATGTACTCTTGCTGGACTCACTTCACGTTCTTGTGCACATACTTACTCTTAGTTTAGATATCTTGTATCTTGCAGTCATTACTATCTTGCTTCTGATATTCATGCATCTTTACCTTTATGCACCAGTGATATGTATATATTTCTTGTTCATACTTTATTTTCTTCACCTTGCTACTTGCTACAACTGTTTTATAGTTTTTATCATTTAACTGGAACTGTTGTTAGAGGTGTACTTGCTCCAATCCTGACTGGATATATTTTTTTCAGAGGATCCGGATGATTGGTGTCCGACGTTTTATGGACCTCAGCCTGTCGATGGTGCAGACAGGGACCCCATAGTTTAGGAGTAATTTTCGGATTGGTAGCAGGGATCACTAGGACCTCAGTTGTTGTTTTTATTAGCTTTTGGTACCAGATTTATCCCCGGTTTTGGATTGAGACTTTGTATTATATTTGATTCAGGATGTAGTTATATTATTATTATGTTGTGGTTGTTTTAGTAGCAGTTGTTTAGACTTTGTAGTTGTTAGACTTCTTTGTTATCTTATCGTGCTTAGATTCGTGATTGAGTACTTATGTTATCATTATGATATTGCTCCTCCGTTTGGAGTTGAGATCTTGACAGGTATATATATTGATTGCGTGAGATTGTTAGCTAGATAGTAGACCTAGACAGCGTTCTACCGCCGATGATACGGGCAGTCAGATTCCAGACAACATGCAGATAGAGGCAGCGGGTAGTCATATGTTCGACCTTGCTTTGACGTGGTATCGCACTGATACGAGGATCGCGGCACCAGGGCTTACTTGGGAGGCTTTCAAGAGGCTTTTTAAGGAGAAGTTTTTTCCAGATGTGGCGCTCAGTGCTTTGGAGAGCCAGTTCGAGGCACTCGTCCAAGGGAGCATGATGGTGGACGAGTACGCAGCGGAGTTCTACCGTCTGGGCAGATTCGTGGATGGCTTGAGTGAGGCAGCAAAGGCGAGAAAGTTTTGCAAGGGCTTGGTCATGGCAGTAAAGTCTTTGACTAGGAGCGACCGTGAGGCGACTTTCGAACAGATAGTAGGAGACACTCAGAGGGCAGAGGATGACTTGGAGCTCAAGTCTAAGAGAGGTAGGGATAATTCAGGTAGTGCGAGTGGTTGTACGGGACCGGCTAAGCGTCCCTATGTGCAGAAGACAGTGCAGCAGGGTCAGAATCAGAGAGTGCCCGCTTGTGCCTACTGCAGGAAGGCAGGACACACTTGGGATGTTTGTAGGAGGAGGCTGAAGGTGTGTCTTTTCTGTGGATCAGCTGCTCACCAGATGCGAGATTGCCCCACTGTACCTCCATTGGGTGGAGCACATGATCAGAGAGTTGGAGCTAGGACATCTGTGGCACAGCATCATGTCCCGCACCAGCAGAGTGAGATACCCCAGCAAGGCAGGGCTTATGCGTTGACGGTCGAGGAGGCCGATGCTACGGGTGTCGGGTTAGCAGGTCTGTCTCTTTTTTCTTCTTCCTGTCCTTTCCATTCCTTGTGGTGTGCTTCATTAGTACATGTTAGACTTTTCTTTTGTGCTGTGGTAGATAGTGTAGTGACCCTGATTGAGACTGTGATAATACGACCAGTAGGACCATGATCTTGCATGTTGTTTAGGTAGAATTTCTTGACTGTGATTGTTGGGGGTTTGACCTAGAGGGAGTGCGATCGACTTTAAATTTCGAGGATGAAATTTTCTAAGGAGAATAGGCTTGTCACTACCCCATTTCCAGAGCAGGGTATTTTTTTATTTTAATTTGGTTAATTGTGTATTTATCATAAATATTTGTATTTATATTTAATTGTTGGTTGTATTATTATTTTTATTAGTTATTTTAGTATTTTGGCTAGCCTGGACCCATGTCAGATCCTAGTGGACCCTTGTCAGACCCAACCAACACCCTTGTTAGACTTATTTATTGGCTTAGAATAGTTATTTATATTTTTATTAGTTAGTTGGAGTGATTAGGGATTAATTAGAGTGAATTTGGAACCACAAACCCAAACCCTATTTTGGATGACTTGATTTGGAGGGCATTTTGGTCATTTTACCTAAATGCCAAACCCTAACCCTAACCTAATTCCACTTAGCCGAATAAGACCAGCACCCCCTCCCTTTCACTTCACTTCTTCTTCTTCTTCTTCTTTCTTCTTCCAATTTCTACATCCAAGTGTGTAGAGCTTAGATTTGGTGTTGGAGCTTGGGTTGGAGGCTTAGAGGCTTGGTGTGGTGAATTTGGGGCTTTTTGGAGACTTTGGCCTTGGGATTCCAACTCCCAAGAGGTAAACCCTGATTTTTTCCCTTGTGATGACTCTAATATAGTATAATTAGTAGTTTAGAACCTTTCTAAATCTTAGGGCTACCCGTGGGAGGAAGTTGGAGCTTGTTTGGATGTGTTTGGAGACTTTGACATTAGGTTTTGTGTCAATTTTGGATAAAATCCGAGATTGTCCCAAATTTTGGTGTTGTCCTAGGTTAGACAGACCTAGGTAGACGTGCTTGGGTGTTTTGAGGATAAGTACGTGTTCCCGTTCGGACACGTGAGATCGTGTCGCGGAGATTTGGGCATTTCGGACGATTTGGGGACTTTTCGTCGTGGGATTCTACTTGCGTGCGCATTTTTGTCACGGACCTAGAATCAGAGAGTTAGCATTTTTTTATAGGTTCTAGACATCGATTAGAACCCGTGGGTAAATTTTGGGCCGATTTTGAGTAGGTTTGGTGTGCGTTTCATGAGGTTTCGCGAACCGCACTTCATGTGTTCGTCGAAATGACCGAATGGCCATTTCAACTTGGTTTCTAGATTTCGGGCTTGTGCGCGCGTTGGTTTAGCTTCGGAGAGTGTGTACTAGAGTTTTCGAGTTATATTATATATATATATATGTGTGTGTGTGTGTTTTTGTGTTAGTGGGTGAGTGTGGTTGAGTGTGTGTGGTTATGTGGTTGTGTGTGGTTGTGAGTGTGAGTGAGTGTTTGTGTTTGTGTGTGTGAGTGTATATATATATATATATATATATATATATATATATATATATATATATATATAAGTGTATAGATATGTAATATGTGTATATGTGTAGTTGTGTGTATGTTAGTGTGTGTGTGTGTGTATATATATATATGTGTGTTTGTATATATATATATATGTTTGAGTGTGTGTGATATATATATATATATATATAAGTGTATAGATATGTAATATGTGTATATGTGTAGTTGTGTGTATGTTAGTGTGTGTGAGTGTGTGTGTGTGTGTGTATATATATATGTGTGTTTGTATATATATATATGTATGAGTGTGTGTGTTTGTGTGTGTATATATATATATATATATATATATATATATATATATGAGTGTGTTTATATATATACACATATGTGTGTGTGTGTGTGTGTGTGTACTTATATATATATGTGTATAAGTGTATCTATATATATATGGTAGTGTGTGTATATATATATATATATATACATATATATGTGTTTGTGTGTATATATATATATATGGTTGTGTGTGTGTATATATATATATATATATATATATATATATATATATATATGTTTGGGTATATATATATATATATATGTATCAGTGTGTGTGCTTGTGTGTCTGTGTGTCGAGGTGTGTGTGTGTGTGCTAGTGAGAGGGAGAGAGATTGAGGAGAGTGAGCGAGAGGGAGAGGCCGCAGCGCAGCGATGCAGTAGAGCAGCTGCAGGCGCAGCAGCAGGCAGCAAGCATCAGCTGCAGCAGGGCAGCAGCTGCAGGCGCAGCAGCAGTGCAGCGGTAGTGGCTACAGCGCCGTGCAGAGCCGCGGCAGCGCCGCGGCAGCAGCAACAGCAGTAGCAGCCAACAATGGCAGCAGCAGCAGCGCGTTTCTGCGCAGCGCACAGCTAGTTTACCCCCTCCCCCCTTCTTTATATATATATATATATATATATATATATATATATATATAGATGTATATATATATGGATAGATATAGATATAAGTACATATATATGTATGGCTATATATACATATAGATATATATGTGTATAGATAGATATGTATATATATTTACATAGATAGATAGAGATATATATAGATAGATAGATAGGTATATAGATATAGATATATATGTATATGTATATATAGATATGGATATATAGATATGTACATAAGTATAAGTATAGGTAGATATATTAATAGATATGGAGATATATGTTGGGTAATGGGTATGTATGTATATGTGTATGTGTGATATATATGTATATATATAGATATGTAGGTAGATATGCATATGTGTTAGATATATATATTTGCCTAGATATATATAGCTAGGTATATGTATATATAGATAGTTATCTAGTTAGTTAGTGTTGGAGTAATTTAGGTATCTCATTACCTTGAGATACCAAGGTATTGAGGTTAGTGAGGTATTAGGGGTAAGGTATTGAGGTAGCCTAATACTAAGTTATATATATATATATATATATATATATATATATATATATATATATATATATATATAGAGAGAGAGAGAGAGAGAGAGAGAGAGAGAGAGAGAGAGAATAAGGGAGGTGAGATGGCACCTCACTCTAAAAACAAGGATGACGGTGACGTGGCACAATCCCAACCACACATTTCATAATTGACAATTTGCACTTAACCCCCTCCCCTCGTTTGTGTGGTTGAGATTGTGCCACGTCACCGCCACCTTTGTTTTTAGAGTGAGGTGCCATCTCACCTCCCTTATTCTCTCTCTCTCTCTCTCTGAATATATATATATATATATATATATATATATATATATATATATATATATATATATATATATTAATGTTATATATATAAGTATATATTATAGATAGCTAGCTAGTTAGCTAGAATTAGAGGGTAAGGTATCTCAATACCTTGAGATACCAAGGTATTGAGGTAAGATTGGGTATCGGAGATGAGGTGTTTGTCTATACACTAGGTTGTATATATATATATATATATATATATATATATATATATATATATATATATATATATATATAGTAGCATATGGTAATATATATATAGATAGTTAGTTAGTTAGCTAGTGTTAGTGAGGGGTAAGGCTTGAGTATCTCAATACCTTGAGATACTCAAGGTATTGAGCGTCGGGGCAAGGTATTGGGTTTTAGCCTAGGAATGTGGTTAGAGATGCTTTTATATATATATATATATATATATATATATATATATATATATATATATATATATATATATATATATATATATATATATATATATATATATATATATATACGTGCTAGTATATATTATAGGGGGTATAGGCGGAGCGTATCACGTAGGTTGAGATATCGGATACCGAGTGTCACGCCCCAGTCCCAAAATACGTAGGACTAGGATACGTAACCATGCCAGCCGCCCGTATATATGGCAACTCCAATATATGGAAACCATATATACGTGCGTACGCTGTATGATGAACAATAATTCACCAGTGGTATAATTAATCACAAGTCACAGGGTAATATCTAAATCTCATCCACAGAATATCATATATACAGGAATAACCAATAATCAGGTAACTAGATCTCAAAATAAAGTACCTAAAGAATGACAGTCGGATGGAAACAAATCCACTGCCGAAATAGAATATAAAAGGAATCAGATACACACCATATAAGAACAACATCTGACAATCACGAGGCTCGAAGAGAAGACCTCATCGAAATATAAGTAGCCTGTCCGGATCTGTGCTCCTGCAAATACTCAAGAACATATACACCTGGCAGGGGACCAGGTCCTCAGAGGGACATAGCAAGATACATAAAAATAATATGCCATAATGTAAATACTGAATAAATAAATGGGGTGTGCTAACCATCTAAGTGAATGCAATTTAAAGACATTGTAGTACGCATGGGAATGTGTCGGCTAGACATATGCTGACGTAATTCACCAATCGTCATGACTGGCTAGTATATGTGTCATATGTCCCCCGACGCAAGGGCACTCTGCAATCGTCCATCCCTGCAGAGCATGGACGAAGGATAAAACAGGAATACCACGAGAATATATAAGGAGGGGGTGTCCCATACGCCTACTAGTATCTTTCCCGCCCAATATAGATGTACAAGTCGTGAAAACGACGTGGACACCTCCTACTATGATGCAAGTCTCAATAAAATAAACAACTGAGCTAAATACCGCTACACGTGTTGCTCACACTGATGGCCAGTCGCGCATGAGGCACGCCTCCCTACATGTACTCACTCTGTGACGTGTAATGATACGTGTCAAGGCCTGGGAAGTTATATCAATAACTTCATAACTTTAGGTGGGTCTACTAGACACTAGGTCAGACACAAGTCCTAACGTCAACGCTATCGTTGACTGCACCCGAGTTTTCTCGGACGCGCACATTTATATAATATTAAAATGAATAAACATGTAACTAACAATAACTGAATTAAATAGTACAACAAGGCAAGGTATACTTGCCTGGCAAGAGAGCTGTAAATGTAATATCCAGATGTCAAATACCAAGTGTCAGAAACTATGGCCTCAGAAGGAAAGTCTCCGGATGCTGAAATAAACATCACTAACAGTCTCAGAAAATATCAAATAGCTAGAAATGCCTGTCCTTAAGTCCAATTTGGACACAGGGGCAAAAATGACAGTTTCCGGTCAAAGCGGGGTCCACATGTGGGCCACTTTGCACCGAAAAACGTGTCAGGGTCAAAGGTCTCCAAATTCGCCAAACTTAGTGTCAACAAGTCCAGAACGTCGATACGAACCCAACGGAATATCCAGAACTGGATTCCGATGTACCGATCACAAAATCGCCCGTCAAGTGGAGCCTGTGGGGCCCACGATACGGGATTTTGTTAACGTTCTCGGAATCGAACCAAACTTGGATCACAGGACCAGCGTATCGCTACGAGTCCGATGGCGCAAGTTTCGTTTCGATCCGACGTGTATACACAAAGTTGTAGCGTATTCCAGAACTGACGGATACGGGGCGGTGTCGGCGGATACGCGTTGATTCCGGTGTGCACGCACATCCGAATCAACTTCTGCGAAATCCCGCACGTCCGTATCAACGGCTCGTACGTTTTGGTAAAGACCGCGTGCGACCAAGTCGTCCTGTTTGGCGGGACGTACTCAGTTCCGGGGTGAATCGGGTCGTTGTTTTCCTGTTTTTGGATCGCGGTTCGCGATCGCCACAGGACGCGATGCTCCGAGCGGGTTGCACGGGCACCGAGAGGGTCATGCAGGCTACACGATGCAACTGACGGAATTGAAAACAGAGTTACGAGGAGAGAGATATGGATACCTGAACAGGGCTCCGGAAAACTACGTTTCTCGTGTCCGAAGTCGACACGACACGGCGTGTCCGAGCCAGACCCAACCTAGGGTTAGGGTTGGGGATGCTGGCCGGAGCTCGGGCGGCGCTGCGGCGGGGGAGGCCGGCCGGAGGGGGCTGGGGCGGCGCCGGCGAGGCTGGGCGGAGGCGGCGGCGCGGGCACGGCGGCCGGAGGGGCTGCTCGAAGTCGGGCCTGGCCGCTGGGAAGAAGGAGGAGGGGAAGGAGGTCGCCGGCGGAGGTCGGGAAAGCTTCGAGGGGCGTCGGGTGGCGGAGGGCGGCTCGCCGCGGTGAGGAGAGGCGGAGGTCGGGGCTCAGCCGGCGGCGGAGGAAAAGAGGGAGAGAGGGAAGGAGGCGAGGAGAAGAGGAGAGAGGGAGGGTCGGGGGAGGCCGGCGAGGGGGGGGGTGGCTCGCCGCGCGGAGGGGGAGCTCCTGCGGGCGGGGCTCGGCGCCGACGCCGAGGGGGGGGGGGTAGCCGACGGCTAGGGTCAGGGGATGGGTTTTTATTTTTCTTTTTCTTTTTTATTTTCTTTTTCTTTTCTTTTATAGAAAATTATATTATTTAAATATGTAAAATATCTATAGATATTTACAGGATATTTTTGGGATATTTTCGGGATATTTCCGGGATCTTTTCGGGTGGGTCCCGTCTCCAAATGGATGGTGCAGGTTCACCGGCCAATGAGGGTGTGACACATCGCACTGCAATTTGCAGGAAAGTCCCTGTAATTTCATAAATTGCATAAAGGTCCTATTTTAGGAAATTGTGCAATTACGAAATTGTCTGGGAAAACACCCGATTCCTGAAAGTGCTAAAATTCACAGAATTGAAAGGAAAAGCTGTGTGAGGTCTTGAGGGGGTGGGGGTGAGTTTGGGCAGGGACTGGACCTGATTTTCTGGGTGATACGGGCCATCGTATTTATTAATTAATAAATACTGCGCACGGTGTTCTCTAATTATTTAGAGGCAGGTAGGGTCATAATTTTTCTACGGTGTCAATAAACTAAATGTAGTATACTCAGAGTAGAAAATTAACGTATTTTTTTTGGGCAAAACAGGTGCATGTTGGGCCTCGAATCTCTAGGGGTACAGAGATGGATAAAGAGCATGAATTAAAATAGGAAATAAATACGGACTTTTGTAACGATATTTGTGCGTCTCAAACGAGGCTCATTTTAGCACATCTGTGAGTTGCACAAAGTTCAGGAAAATAGTCTGACATGTCTAGGACAGGTATGTGAACTTTGTTTGGGGATAACCGCTAGTGTAATGCTCCAAATAATTCGGTGATGGACAGGTGCACAAGTCAATAGGATATGTAAGCAAAATAAATTAAAATATTGCCATAAATCCTAAATTGTTAAAATAATCCTAAAAATACTAAAATCTGGTCGAGGGGGTTTACACCGAGGGTATCCCGGTATCTCAAGGAGGCGAGTTTGAGAGTTTATTAGCTTAATGACCTAGAATTTTAGGGGCACCCTAGTTTGACCTAGAGTTGACCGTAGTTTACCCGGTTGACCGCCAAAGTCAACTTTTGACCTATTTTGGACCCAAAGTTGACTTTTTGACCCAGAATTTACCGGTTTGACCCGTTTGACCTAGAACGACCCTAGAAGCCTATTTTTAGTTATTTTATATTTGTTTAACTCATTAGAACCCCGTTTAACCTTGCTTTTCGTAATAGGTCCTTGCGACACCAGTTCGGATCGCCAATTGCTCAGGACGTCAGGCGAGTACATTCTCTGATAGTTTTCATTATCTGATGATTATTATGATTCAGCTTCTAGTATAGTATTCTCCAATTTTTCTGGCACGACACGGACTAGTATTTCTGGATTCATTTACTTGCGACACTTATATTTCATGTTTCTGGCCTCTATTCTAGAATCACCTACTGGCATCACTACAGGCATCACTACAGGCATCACTCATATTTCTGGTTGGACTCATACTTGATTTACGTGTCAGGTCTTGGATTCACTTGTACTAGTCGAAGCGGAGAAATACTCGAGTAGACATGTAAACATTCCCAACTGGAATCACTGGAATCACCCCCTCGTGTCTAATATGGAATGATAGCAGCCGCACACCCAGTGTGCGGTGAGCCATACTTACCCCTAGCCGTTTACATGTCGAAACAGGTATTTCAAAGACATGAGTTCATTCTTTATAGTCTGGACTCACTTGCATTCTTGACTGGTCTCACTTATAGTTTCTGGACTTGACTCATTACATATACTCTTGCTGGACTCACTTCACGTTATTGTGCACATACTTACTCTTAGTTTAGATTTTTTGTATCTTGCAGTCATTACTATCTTGCTTCTGATATTCATACATCTTTACCTTTATGCACCAGTGATATATATATATTTCTTGTTCATACTTTATTTCCTTCACCTTGCTACTTGTGTAAGCCCTGATTTTTCAAAATATTAAAACCTGGATTTTTTCCAATTTTCTGGAATTTCCTGTGAATTTTCTGTAATTAAAATTAAGGTTTAATTATTAAATAATTTTTATTTGTTAATAAACAATATTAAAATATTATGGAAATAATATTTTTGGGTGTAAAATGGAAAACCGGACTTAGGGAAATTTTCTGGAATTTTATTGGGCCTCAGACCTATTTTAAAAGCCTATTTTCCTAATTAAATTAATTCAAATAAATGTTTTATTATTGGATTTACTGTTTTTATTTATTTATAATTTTCGGGGGCCCGGCCCGGCCCAGTGGGCCGAGCCCATTAAGCAGCCAGCCCTAACGCCTTAGCGGGTCGGGCGGGTCTGCTCACCCGGAGTCCGCCGCCCGACCCGACCCACTACCGGTCACCCCTGTTCCCCGTCCCCCACGATCCGAGAACGCCGGCGCCGCCGCGAAATTCGGCCGCCACGACCGCCTCCCCCTCCGACCTTTCCGCCACGACGCCCCGGCCAACCCAGGCCCCAGCCCCCTTTAAATAGCCCCCTCCTCCGCCTCATTTCTCCCCTAAACCCTAGCCCTAACTCCACCCCGTCTGGCGACCTAGCTCCGGCGACCCTCCGATTCAGCCACCTAGCTGCCCCCGCTGGACCACCCGCCGTCCCTGCGCCTCCTCCCTCTTCCTTCCCCGCCGTGACCCGACCCCGACCCCGGCCTCCAGAAACTCTCCCCGCTACTCGAGCTGCCGGCCGACCCCCTCGGCGCCGCCCAGCTCCTCCAGCAGCGCCGCCCTAACCGGCCGACGATGCCTCGACCGTCCAGCGTCCTCCCCGGCCACCGCAGTTCAGCCCAGAGCCCCGGACACGCGGACACAGCTCAGCCCTAGGCCGGACACGGCCCTTCGTGTCGGACACAGTGTCAAATTGACACGAGGACACAAGGTAAACCCTAGTTTTCCTACTCTGTTCTAGTACCCGTAATTTTCTCCTCGTAGCTCGGAATTTGCTTCCGTAAATTTCTACGCGAAGCCTGTATGACCCTCTCGGTGCCCGGACAAACCGCTCGGGGCATCGCGTCCTGTGGCGATCGCACACCGCGATCCAAAAACAGGAAAAACCAGACCCTATTTCACCCCGGAACTGAGTGCGCCCCGCCAAACGGGATGACTTGGTCGCGTGCGGTCTTCACAGATACGTGCGCCTCGTCGATACGGACGTGTGAGATTTCGCGAAAGCTGATTCGGGTGTGCGTGCACACCGGAATCAACGCGTATCCGCGGACATCGCCCCGTATTCGACTTTTCTACAATTTACCCTAACTTCGTGCACACACGTCGGATTGAAACAAAACTTGCGCCATCGGACTCGTAGTGATATGCTGGTCCTGTGGGTCAAGTTTGGTTCGATTCTGAGAACGTTGACGAAATCGCGTGTCGTGGGCCCCACAAGCTCCGCTCGACGGGTGATTTTGTGTTCGGCTTATCGGAATCCAAATCTGGAAGTTCCGTTGGGTTCGTATCAGCGTTCCTGACCTGTTGACACTAAGTTTGGTGAATTTGGAGACCTTTGACCCGGACACATTTTTCGGTGCAAAGCAGGCCCACCGGCGGACCCCGTTTTGACCCGAAACTGCCATTTTTGCCCTTGTCTCCAAATTCGACCCAAGGACAGGCGTTTCTAGCTATTTGACACCTTCTGAGCGTGATGGTAATGTCTATTTCAGCTTTTGGACTCACCTCTAGAAATTCCCTCGAGATACAAACTGTAATTGGATCCAAACATCAGGCAAGTACCTGCACTTCAAGTTTAACCTTTATATTGTGATAAATAAATTCCCTGCTTTATTAGTACCATTGATGATTATATATAGAGTTAGAACACTGAATTTCATGTCTTGAATAATGTATTTCATGTCCTGCTTTTCGTGTCGGGCGGAAGAATACTAGGAGGCATGTAGTTTACCCTTTCCCCTGTAATCACTGTGTGCCAGCTGTTGGTACGCGATTGTACCATCAGCCTTATACTTGATTATTCCCGTAATCATTGTGTACTAGTCGTCTATGACGGCCCTATTAGCCTTATAAACCCCTACATGCCAACTAGGTATTCTAAATACACAAGTTCACGCACATAAGTTCCTGTCTTGTTACAGTTATATTTCTTGTCACATTTTATTCCTGTTTTACTCGGATTTCTGGTTTATAGCAATCAATCATATTTTACTTCTAGTCTTGTTTTATAGCATTATTTTTCAGTTAATTTCACTACTTACTTACGCATATTCTCAACATAATGCTTAGTCAGTTATTTTCTACCTGTCACAAATATTTAGTTTAAATCTTGTTGTGCATTGTGTACTTTGCTCATTTCCTGACTGGATCCGTTGTTTAGGTGATGACGAGAACCTTGCCCCCACCTATTATGGACCCTCTGAGACAGCAGGTGATACAGTTGCAGAGCCGGTTCCCACCCAGGAGACTACTCCTGCAGAGTAGTTAGCCTTAGTTATTTATTTCCTTTCATCTTAGTAATCGGATTTGTCCCCGATATAATCTATGATTCTGTAATAACCTCTGGATCTGATTATCATATTCTGGTTATAAAATCTTAGCATTCTTTTCCTGTTATTTTTCCTTGCCTATTTAATTTTTGTGAATGAGCTAGATTTATCACCGGTGATCATGCCCTAGACAGCGTACTACCGCCGACACTGCGGCGTAGGCTGGACGTACCCACGCACTCGTGCCCAAATTTCTGGGTGCGGGTCATGACACATTTTTGTGGTGGCCCATGCAGGTCAAACGACTAAATTGTTCGGTTTCAACTTAGGGACCGAACAGGCCTGCAATAAGATTGAGGATTCTAGGAAAAGCTCATTCACAGTATAGGGTCCTTATTTCAATTCTTGATATCACTTCTGATCAATTTTTCTATCGCCCTTGATTTCCAAGTAATCTATTCTGATCTCCCTATCCCTTCATCTTTCAGAATGGTTCAGACAAGGAACACAGTAGGAGGCACATCAGAACCAGCTGAGCAGACTGTGCCCGAAACCCTTGCACTCCCTCCACCTCCATCTACTCCGGCAGTTACTTTAGATGGGGCACAACTACTTGGAGTATTCCAGGGACTAATGGAATCCCAGAAAGAACAGACTGCACTTCTGCGGACCAGCCTCTCAGAAGCTATTAAGTCCCAGGAGTCGCCACTCAAGAGGCCAGGGAGTGCCAAAGACTTCAAAAACCTCAGACCCTTGGAATTCTACGGAACTGAGGGCATTCTCTATGCCGATGAGTGGATAGAGAATGTCGAGAGACTCCTGAAGACTGCTCGAGTTCCTGACGATCTCAAAGTGGAGTCCGCAAGCCTGCAACTGTTCGACATTGCTCGAACCTGGTTCAGAGATGAACCCCAACTATCTGCTCCTGACCTCACCTGGGAGGACTTTAAGAGGCTATTCAAGGAGAAATTCTACCCCAAAGTGGCTCGGGAAGCTCTCGAAAGCCAATTCGAGAGACTGGAACAAGGTAACCTATCTGTTGATGAGTATACTGCTGAATTTAGCAGGTTAAGCCACTTTGCGGAGTACATGGTTCGTACCCCGGAGGACAGAGCCCGTAGATTCAAGAAGGGGCTGTCTCCGGATATTCGCCTTGCTGTCACCACCAGCCGAGCCCGCACCTATGAGGAAATCTTGAACGTGGCACAAGGCGTTGAGAGAGACATGGGGTATAAACTAAAGCGAGAGAGAGATACCAGAAATGCGGGACCTAACAAACGCCCTTTTCAACAATAACAACAGCAGAGGTCCCCGCAGCAAACCCAGCGTCCTCTCCCTCGAACTACAGCACCCCAACACCAAGCTCAAGGACAGAATCAACGAGTTCCCACTTGTGGCTTTTGTAAAAAACAAGGTCACACCTGGCAAGTTTGTAGGAAGAGACTAGGTGCCTGTCTGTATTGTGGATCAACAGCACATCGAGTGAGGGACTGTGCCGCTGCTCCAGGACGCGGACAAGCTTACGTGATGACCGTAGAAAACGCGTAGACCTTGGGAGCAGCTAATGCGCGTAAGTGATTCGTAGATACCTTTTCTAGTATTGTTTAGCTCGTGCCTATTGGTTCGTGACCTCAGCCCTAACCAAGTAATTTTTGAACTTGCTAAATAACCTGGTATGCTTTTAAATTTGATAGCTGTTTTAGAGGCTTTTGCTATTGTGCTTATTTTGTGTTATTCTGTGAACTTCAATAATTTGTACCTCCTTTTCATCATCATCTGTCACACTTAATTTTGCTGAACTTGACTTATGCTGCTATTTTATAGCCTAGTTTTGCAAGCCTGCCCTTTATCGGGCTTGTTCATGACACATGTATTATTGAGGCCTGATCAACCCCACTAATACAAGTGTCTACTCAGAATCAGTGTACTACGGTCTGATCAACCTTAGTGTATTTTGATTCGCACTTCGCACGACTACTTTACATGGATTGAGATATATAGTTGACTAGTATACTTGCCCCTAAATATGTCCGAGCATATCTTATCAGTTGCATGACTGTATTAATACGAGCATGCAAATAAATGATTACCAGAATGGAATCTCAATCCATAACCGCCTGACAATTCCCATTGGAATTCATTAAAAATGCCTTGATCCCTATACTCCTGTCCTACCACCTCGCCCTTGAACTCTTTATTATTGATCCTCGTCTTCCCTTATTTCGGAAAGACAAATACTGTGTTTGGTATAAGTTGAATTATAGCGCTAGACATACCCCGCAGACCGGTCAAATTAATGATAACCCCTTTATGACTAAGGAAATACCATAAGTGGTGTATTTGTGTTGCAGACTTAAGATTCAATACCATGATTTTATTAAGTTGGGACCTAGCTTTACTAGTTGTACAACCTTAGAGGATATATGGGTAAAATTCTAAGTTGGGTAGCGACCGCAATGTTCACCTGAGAGAAAACCCGTTAGACTGTAATCAAGTGAGATTGGACAGAGCGAACCCTGCCATATTTTAAATTTCGAGGACGAAATTTTTATAAGTTGGGTAGATTGTAAGCCCTGATTTTTCAAAATATTAAAACCTGGATTTTTCCCAATTTTCTGGAATTTCCTGTGAATTTTCTGTAATTAAAATCAAGGTTTAATTATTAATGATTTTTATTTGTTAATAAACAATATTAAAATATTATGAAAATAATATTTTTGGGTGTAAAATGGAAAACCGGACTTAGGGAAATTTTCTGGGATTTTATTGGGCCTCAGACCTATTTTAAAAGCCTATTTTCCTAATTAAATTAATTCAAATAAATGTTTTATTATTGGATTTACTGTTTTTATTTATTTATAATTTTCGGGGGCCCGGCCCGGCCCAGTGGGCCGAGCCCATTAAGCAGCCAGCCCTCACGCCTTAGCGGGTCGGGCGGGTCCGCTCACCCGGAGTCCGCCGCCCGACCCGACCCACTACCGGTCACCCCTGTTCCCCGTCCCCCACGATCCGAGAACGCCGGCGCCGTCGCGAAATTCGGCCGCCACGACCCCCTCCCTCTCCGACCTTTCGCCACGACGCCCCGGCCAACCCAGGCCCCAGCCCCCTTTAAATAGCCCCCTCCTCCGCCTCATTTCTCCCCTAAACCCTAGCCCTAACTCCACCCCGTCCGGCGACCTAGCTCCGGCGACCCTCTGCCTCAGCCACCTAGCTGCCCCCGCTGGACCACCCGCCGTCCCTGCGCCTCCTCCCTCTTCCTTCCCCGCCGTGACCCGACCCCGACCCCGGCCTCCAGAAACTCTCCCCGCTACTCGAGCTGCCGGCCGACCCCCTCGGCGCCGTCCAGCTCCTCCAGCAGCGCCGCCCTAGCCGGCCGACGATGCCTCGACCGTCCAGCGTCCTCCCCGGCCACCGCAGTTCAGCCCAGAGCCCCGGACACGCGGACACAGCTCAGCCCTAGGCCGGACACGGCCCTTCGTGTCGGACACAGTGTCAAATTGACACGAGGACATAAGGTAAACCCTAGTTTTCCTACTCTGTTCTAGTACCCGTAATTTCCTCCTCGTAGCTCGGAATTCGATTCCGTAAATTTCTACGCGAAGCCTGTATGACCCTCTCGGTGTCCGGACAAACCGCTCGGGGCATCGCGTCCTGTGGCGATCGCACACCGCGATCCAAAAACAGGAAAAACCAGACCCTATTTCACCCCGGAACTGAGTGCGCCCCGCCAAACGGGACGACTTGGTCGCGTGTGGTCTTCACAGATACGTGCGCCTCGTCGATACGGACATGTGAGATTTCACGGAAGCTGATTCGGGTGTGCGTGCACACCGGAATCAACGCGTATCCGCGGACATCGCCCCGTATTCGACTTTTCTGCAATTCACCCTAACTTCGTGCACACACGTCGGATCGAAACGAAACTTGCGCCATCGGACTCATAGCGATACGCTGGTCCTGTGGGTCGAGTTTGGTTCGATTCTGAGAACGTTGACGAAATCGCGTGTCGTGGGCCCCACAGGCTCCGCTCGACGGGGTGATTTTGTGTTCGGCTCATCGGAATCCAAATCTGGAAGTTCCGTTGGGTTCGTATCAGCGTTCCTGACCTGTTGACACTAAGTTTGGTGAATTTGGAGACCTTTGACCCGGACACGTTTTTTGGTGCAAAGCGGGCCCACCGGCGGACCCCGTTTTGACTCGAAACTGCCGTTTTTGTCCTTGTCTCCAAATTTGACCCAAGGACAGGCATTTCTAGCTATTTGACACCTTCTGAGCGTGATGGTAATGTCTATTTCATCTTTTGGACTCACCTCTGGAAATTCCTCCGAGATACAAACTGTAATTGGATCCAAACATCAGGCAAGTACCTGCACTTCAAGTTTAACCTTTATATTGTGATAAATAAATTCTCTGCTTTATTAGTACCATTGATGATTATATGTAGAGTTAGAACACTGGATTTCATGTCTTGAATAATGTATTTCATGTCCTGCTTTTCGTGTCGGGCGGGAGAATACTAGGAGGCATGTAGTTTACCCTTTCCCCTGTAATCACTGTGTGCCAGCTGTTGGTACGCGATTGTACCATCAGCCTTATACTTGATTATTCCCGTAATCATTGTGTACTAGTCGTCTATGATGGCCCTATTAGCCTTATAAACCCCTACATGCCAACTAGGTATTCTAAATACACAAGTTCACGCACATAAGTTCCTGTCTTGTTACAGTTATATTTCTTGTCACATTTTATTCCTGTTTTACTCGGATTTCTGGTTTATAGCAATCAATCATATTTTACTTCTAGTCTTGTTTTATAGCATTATTTCTCAGTTAATTTCACTACTTACTTACGCATATTCTCAACATAATGCTTAGTCAGTTATTTTCTACCTGTCACAAATATTTAGTTTAAATCTTGTTGTGCATTGTGTACTTTGCTCCTTTCCTGACTGGATCCGTTGTTTAGGCGATGACGAGAACCTTGCCCCCACCTATTATGGACCCTCTGAGACAGCAGGTGATACAGTTGCAGAGCCGGTTCCCACCCAGGAGACTACTCCTGCAGAGTAGTTAGCCTTAGTTATTTATTTCCTTTCATCTTAGTAATCGGGTTTGTCCCCGATATAATCTATGGTTCTGTAATAAACTCTGGATCTGATTATCATATTCTGGTTATAAAATCTTAGCATTCTTTTCCTGTTATTTTTCCTTGCCTATTTAATTTTTGTGAATGGGCTAGATTTATCACCGGTGATCATGCCCTAGACAGCGTACTACCGCCGACACAGCGGCGTAGGCTGGACGTACCCACGCACTCGTGCCCGAATTTCCGGGTGCGGGTCGTGACAACTTGCTACAACTGTTTTATAGTTTTTATCATTTAACTGGAACTGTTGTTAGAGGTGTACTTGCTCCAATCCTAACTGGATATTTTTTCCAGAGGATCCGGATGATTGGTGTCCGATGTTTTATGGACCTCAGCCTGTCGATGGTGCAGACAGGGACCCCCTAGTTTAGGAGTGATTTCCGGTTTGGTAGCCGGGATCACTAGGACCTCAGTTGTTGTTTTCATTAGCTTTTGGTACCGGATTTGTCCCCGGTTTTGGATTGAGACTTTGTATTATATTTGATTCAGGATGTAGTTGTATTATTATTATGTTGTGGTTGTTTTAGTAGCAGTTGTTTAGACTTTATAGTTGTTAGACTTCTTTGTTATCTTATCGTGCTTAGATTCGTGATTGAGTACTTGTGTTATCATTATGATATTGCTCCTCCATTTGGAGTTGAGATCTTGACAGGTATATATATTGATTGTGTGAGATTGTTAGCTAGATAGTAGACCTAGACAACGTTCTACCGCCGATGCTGTGGCGTAGGCTGGACGTACCCACGACTCATGCTCGATTTTTTGGGTGCGGATCGTGACAAATTTTTTGGGTTTTTGAAATCGAAAGATTTTCGACAGACGGGGAAAAACGAAACCGAGCCCTAATTAACCAAATTTTAGCGACGTTTAGCGACGTCAAATAAAAACGTCGCTAAATTAAATTTTAGCGACGTCATAGACGTTGCTAAACACGTTGCGAAATATTTTTAATATAAACGTCGCTATATACATCGCTAAACGTCGATAAATTAGACATATTAGCGACGTTTAGCGACCTTAATTGAACTTATAGCGACTAATCTTTTAAAATTGTAAACTCCCTTGACCAGATTTCAGTAATTCAGGATTAGTTTTGACTAATTAGAATTATTGCAACTTTTTAAAAAATTTAATTATTATATATTCTATTGATTGTGCACCTGTTCATTACACAATTAATTAGGGCATTACACTAGCTGTTAACCCTAAAACAAAATCCACATACCTGCCCTAGACATGTTAGACTATTTTTTTTGCTTTTTGTGCAACTCCCAGAAACCTTGTTTGGTGCTTCGATTTAGTCGCACAAATATCGTTACATACGTACGTATTTATTTCCTATTTAAATTTTTGCTCTTTAACCATCTCTGTACCCCTAGGGATTTAAGGACCAGTAGGCACCTGTTTGCCCAAACAAAAATACGATAATATTCTACTCTAATTATAATACAATTAGTGTATTGACACCGTAGAAAAATTATGACCCTAACTGCCTCAAAATAATTAGTGAACACCGTGCGCAGTATTTATTAAATAATAAATACGATGACCATATCACCTGCAGAATCAGACCCTGCATCTGCCCAGGCTCACCCCACACTGTCCAAAACATTTTCCCCAGCCATTTTTCTTATTTCTGTACAATTCAGAATTTCGGGAAGTCAGTAATTGAAATTTGGTAAATTGCGAAATTACGCAAAATACAAATTTTATGCTTTTATACAATTTATGAAAAGTTAGGGGTTTTATGCAAAATTGCATGCAAGGTGGCATAATTCTATTGGCTAGACCATAGGTGTGTGGGACCCACCCAAAACACCCAGAAAAATCCAGGAGAAATATCCAAAAAATCAGATTTACCAAAATACCCCTGAACTTCATTTTATTTACAGAAATGCCATCCACCCCAAACCCTATATAAACCCCTACCCTCTTCCCTTTCAAACTACACAACTCTCCCCTCCGACCACCGCCGGCCACCCAACTCCGGCCAACCCTCCGCCTTGACCCCCTCTCCCCTCCGGCCAAGCCCCACCGCCGGCACCACCCTGCTCCGCCGGCCACAGCCCCCGCAACCTCCCCACTCCCTCACTGCCACAGCAGCCACCACCACCCGAGCCACCCCCTGCGCCTCCCTCCGCCACCGTGCACCGCCACCACCCTCACCAATCGAACCGCCCCGACCTCCTCTCTCCGACGACCACCCCCTCACCGCCCCACGACCCTTCCTCCGCCGGCCAGAGCCCCCGCAGCAACCCTCAGCCACCCCTAACCCTAACCACCCTCTCTACTCCGGCCGCCCCTAGCCGCCACCACCGCCGTCGTAGACCTCCGCCACCACCACCAAACTGACCGCCACCCTCTCCTCTGTCGAACCCGCCGCCTGCCCGGCCACCTCCGCCGCTCCTCCGCCGCCGGCAGCCCCCGCACTCAGCTGCTGCTGCTAGCAGCTACTGCTGCTGTTCCCGCTCCTCCGGCCGCCTCCGGCCGACTCCGCCGCCGTCCACCCGCCGTCGATGACCCCTAGGGCCCACCTGTCAGTAGGTATACTCCTAATACCTATTGTATATGTATTTATCTATATATTCCTATATGTATATGTATATGTATATATATGTATATATATATGTATATAAATATGTATTTATATGTATATCTATATATATATATTATATTATAATATATATGTATTATATACTGTTATTATACAGTATATTATACTGTATATAGTATATATATCTATTATTCTATACATATATATTTATATATGTATATATGTATATGTATATGTATATTTATACTATATAATATATTATGTAATAATTACTAATATGTATATATGTATTTAATTCTGTTTTATTTATATATTTATATAAGATGTATATTTATATATAACATGTTATATATTATATAATACTATGCATTTTTAGTTTATTTATTTTTCTGCACTTAATTTATTTCCTGCACCTATTATATATATATATATCTATATCTATATATATATATATATATATATATATATATATATATATATATATATATTATCTATATGTATATATATATTAATATCCAGCTGGATAATACAGCTTATATGTTATTATATATATTTTAAAATTCTTGCAATGTCATTTCAATTTACTACATAATATTAAATATTACTGAGCTGGATATTACAGCCTACATATATATATACATTTACAATTCTTGCCCTGTCAATTCATGTTATTTCTATATATACTATACATAGTACCTAGATATATATGTATTTAAATTCTGTACTGTCATTTCAATTTACTTATATTATACATCAGTGGATATACCCTGAATATTATTTATATTATATATATATCAGTAGATATACCCTGATTATTATTATATATATATATATCAGTGGATATACCCTGATTATTATATTATTATAAATCAGAGGATACACCCTGATAATATTATATTATATTATTATATATATAGCAGTGGATATACCCTGCTACTATTTACCTGCATTTTTCTGTTCTTTATATACTAGATATACTGCTATATATATGATATATATATCTATATATAGATACATACTATATATGTGTATATAAGTATATATATATACTTTATATTACAACCATGATATTCACGAACCCTGTCTATTTTAACAGAAACCAACTACAGCACAGCCAGTGACCCCCTGTCACCAGCAACCTCAAACCTGACTGTGAGATCAGGTTATCAACACTATCAGGGAGTAGGCAAGTATACCTTGCCAAGTTAATATTTAAATTCAATTATTGATATCTACTTTATACTTGAATTTCATATACTATGAGTACCTGAGACTGCCTCTGGTACAGTCAACTGATACGTTGACAATTAGTGTAAATAACTTAGTCTTACAGACTCACCAACACTGTGAGAGTATCCTGATATTCTCCTAGACCCTATCACGGGAACACGCAACATGGTTGCATTACATATATGGATGTGAGCTGCGTATTTGATTAGATACCAGTACGTGTGACCCGCATCACGGATTAGGATAATTCAGGAAAGTATGACTTGACATTTAGTTTCATTGGGATGGGAAAGATAACTAGTAGACGTATGAGACACCCCCTCCATAAATGTTTTATACCTTCGTACCAGAGATTGTCGATTGCAGAGTTCCCTTGAGTCAGGGGGCATATGACACCTATACTAGCCAGTCACCACTATTGGTGAATTACGTCAGCATATGTCTAGCCGACACATTCCCATGCGTACTACAAGGTCTTTACTTGCATTTCACTTAGATGGTTAGCACCCTGTATTTATTTTCTTTATTCAGTATTCACATACATGGCATGTCATTTTCTGTATCTTGTTATGTCCCACTGAGGACCTGGTTTCCTGCCAGATCTAGATGAGGCTTTCTACCCCACTGTGTACGGCCCTGATCAGGAGGCCAGATGTGCTACCGAAGAGGAGCTCGAGGAGACACCCTCAGAGTATGCTTGACCCTAGAGGCCTGCCACCTGGAGATGGAGATGTTTTCATCAGATAGACACTGCTTAGTCTATCTAATTTTTCTGCGCTATTATCAGTTTTTGTAGTAGGCTTATATTCTCACCAGTTGTTTACTGTATCAGACTCAGTTATATATATATTTCAGCACTTACTTTTCTGACATTTTCTTGTGGATGAGATAGATTTGCCTGTGTTATACTTGTAGTATTTTAGGACAGCGTAGCACGTCCCTATGGGTCCATTCAAAATGGATTAAGCCCTTAGTGACGTGTCAGCTGGCCAGTGACACGTGGCCTAGTTCCTGACATTTTGGGACTGGGACGTGACACGGTTTTAGTGGTGGCCCATGCAGGTCCAATTCTCATTGCTAGTGGTATGATGACATGCCCAGCAAGCCTGCAATAGGATAGAAACATTAGGTCTCATCCACACTGACACCATCTTTAAAAAAATTTTATTTGCATCCTGCTTGATTATCATTTATTATATCCTTTGTGTTTTCTAATTATTCTATTTTCTTCAGAAATATGGACATACCCGGGAAACCTGCGAATAATGGGGCTGACCAAGCAACAGACCCTTCGCCAAGTGTTCAAGGAACCCCGTCCAATCACCAGATTTCTGGCCAGGAGACGACACCAACACCGCAGGCGGAGACACCTTTGCCTCCACCTCCAGCCTTGCCTATCCTGATGCCACAACTTGAGGGTCAACCTCAAATGTTGCAGTTTCTCCAGACTATGTTGCAAAACCAGTGGCAACAGACTGAGGCCCTGAGACAGTCTCAGTGGCAGCAGACTGAAGCTCTGCGACAGACTCTGATGACGGCCTTGGAGAGAGCTACTACTCCGGCACCAGCACCTGTCCAACCAGCGGGCACAGTTCGAGGCTTCCGCCAAATGAGCCCGAGAGACTTCAAAGGCAGCGAAACTCCTGAGGAGATCTTTGACTGGATCTCCAACACCGAAATGCTGCTAGAAGGATCGTAACTCACCCCCGACCTATGGATGACCGCTGTGAGGGGCCAATTTCTTGGCAACGCCCATCACTGGTGGGAATCCATAGAGCGCAGTGTCGGCAAAGACCAAACTTGGCAACAATTCTTGGAGCACTTCAACGCCAAGTACTTCCCAGCGACAGTCCAGAATGCCCTATACTCCCAGTTCCTGCACCTGGAGCAGGAAAACATGACGGTAGATGCCTACGACGCAGAGTTTAGCAGACTAAGTCATTTCGGTGCTGATCTGATCCCGAACGAGCTAAATAAGGCTAAAAGATTCCACCATGGCCTTAACTACGAGCTCCAGAAGTACACAACAATGCAGTCAAGAATCTCCTACAACGAGATTCTTACCGAAGCGAGGAAGCAAGAAGCAATTGGCCGAGGAGCCAGACGCTCAAATTCAACCTTCTCGGCCAAGAACCAGCAAGGAGCAGGAGGACCTATACGTCGTCCCCAATATCAGACTCAGCAGACGACGGGGCCTTACCAGAAGAAGGAGCTCCCGACTTGTCACTTTTGTGGCAAAAAAGGATATTGGGCCAGTGACTGTAGAAAGAAGCTGGGATTATGCCTGCTATATGGAGCTAAAAATCATATGGCCAGAGACTGCCCACAACGCAGAGATGCAGCACCTCAGCAAGGGCAGAAGCCAGGAGCACAAGCCCAGAAGATGCTACCCTCCACATCAGGAGGATATCAGCGAGGAGCACCCTTGCCTACTCAGGAGGCCCAGTTCAAGGCCAGACAACAACCTGGAGGGCAAAGGCACGGACAAGCCTTTGCGTTAGCTGCAGTTGCAGAAGAGCCTGAAGGGGAAACTATAACAGGTACCATTTTAGTTGCATCATTACCTGCAACTGTATTATTCGATTCTGGGGCTACTTTGTCTTTCATATCCAGTAGTTTCGTAGCCATGCACAAGCTATCCACTTCCCCGCTACCCAAGTATTAGAAAATACTTACTGGAGGAGGTATTGTTCCAGTTACCAATATTATCGAAACCTGTCCGGTAGTTGTTTGTAGTAGAGGACTAAGAGCGCGATTTTTGGTACTCCCAATGCCAAATTTCGACGTTGTCTTAGGCATGGACTGGCTAAGCCAGAATAATGCTATCCTAGACTGCCGAAAAGGTAGTGTTATCTTTAGACCCCCAGATCACCCGGAGTTCGAATATGTCCGAGGAACCATTGAGCAAGGAGTAGGCCAGACTCCTAGAGCTTACATGGCGATGGAGACAGCACTTCCATCAGTTGTAGCAGAGTTCGCAGATGTATTTCCAGAAGAATTGCCAGGCCTACCGCCTGACAGAGAAGTGGAGTTCATTATTGAGCTAATACCCGGAGCTGCACCAGTATCCTCCAATGTGTACAGACTGGCAAAGAAGGAGCTTGACGAGCTGAAGCTTCAACTGGAGGAATTACAGATCAAGGGATTTGTTCGTCCTAGTGCATCACCCTGGGGAGCACCAGTGCTGTTTGTACCTAAGAAGGACGGAACATATCGCATGTGTATTGATTACAGAGCCCTCAACGCTCTAACAATCAAGAACAAGTATCCCTTGCCGAGAATTGATGACCTGTTCGATCAATTAACAGGAGCCGTGGTATTCTCGAAGATAGACTTGAGATCAGGCTATCATCAGGTCAAGGTACGGAGAGAAGACATTCCAAAGACAGCATTCAGGACTCGTTATGGTCACTACGAGTTTCTGGTGATGCCGTTTGGACTGACTAATGCACCTGCCGTATTCATGAACCTGATGAACCGAGTCTTCCATCAATATCTGGACCAGTTCGTGGTAGTCTTCATCGACGATATTCTGGTGTATTCAAAGAGCTACAAGGAGCATGAGGAGCACTTAAGACTGGTACTAGAGACGCTGAGACGGGAGAGCCTTTATGCCAAGATGAGCAAGTATGAATTTTTCCTTGATCGTGTCGCCTTTCTTGGACATGTTATCACAGGAGAAGGCATCTCGGTAGACCCAGCAAAGATTTCATCTGTGGAGACATGGCCAACTCCGACCAATGTCTCAGAGGTGAGAAGCTTTCTAGGACTTGCCGGATATTACCGGAGGTTCGTAGAAAACTTTGCAAGAATCTCGGAGCCAATTACTCGTCTTACCCGCAAGGAGCAGGAGTTCTTATGGACTGAAGAATGCCAGACAGCTTTTGATGACTTGAAGAAGCGTCTGACTACTGCCCCCATCTTGACTATACCATCTGGATCCGGAGGTTTCGTCATCTATAGCGATGCATCCGGAAAAGGATTTGGTTGTGTCTTAATACAACATGGGAAGGTTGTAGCTTATGCCTCAAGACAGTTGAGGACTCATGAGAAGAATTACCCCACTCACGACCTGGAACTTGCCGCAGTCATCTTCGCCCTGAAGCTATGGAGACACTATCTATACGGCGAACGAGTAGAGATTTTTACCGATCACAAGAGCCTGAAATATGTCTACACTCAGAAAGACTTAAATCTGAGGCAAAGACGATGGCTTGAAGTGATGACGGATTTCGAGATTGATCTGCAATACCATCCGGAGAAAGCTAATGTGGTGGCAGATGCTCTAAGCAGAAGACCCTCGGCATTCCTTATGATCACCCAACCAGGTCTTCTGAAAGATCTAGAAAAGTTGGGAATAGAGGTCATTATGCCAGGAATTGATGGCCAATTATCAAACTACCAGCTGCAATCAACCTTGGTGGAAAGAATCAAAGCTGCTCTACCAGCAGATGCAAGATTTCAAAGGCTTCGCCAAAGAACAGAGGCTGAAATCCAGACTGGATGTCGTATACACGAAGATGGGACTCTAAGATGTGGCAATCGTCTTTATGTTCCAAATGGAGAACTTCGTAATGAGCTGATGTCAGAAGCTCATAGCTCAACGTACTCTATACATCCAGGAGGCACAAAGATGTACAGAGATCTGCGGCAATATTACTGGTGGCATGGAATGAAGCGGAAGATAGCACACTTTGTGGCTAAATGCCTGGTGTGTCAGCAAGTCAAGGCTGAGCATCAGAGATCTGCCGGTCTACTTCAACCTCTCCCAATACCCGAGTGGAAATGAGAACACATTACAATGGACTTTGTTACGGGCTTCCCAAGAAGTCCTAGTGGTCGTAATGCTGTCTGGGTGATTGTAGACAGACTCACTAAGGCTGCTCATTTCCTACCTTTCAGAGTCGGGCAATCCACAGAGGTCTTGGCAGATATGTACATGAAGGAGATAGTGCGTCTGCATGGAGTACCAGTCAGTATAATATCTGACCGGGATACGAGATTTACATCTTACTTTTGGCAAAGTATGCAAGAGAGTCTTGGTACCCGCCTCAAGTTCAGCACCTCATATCATCCACAGACAGATGGCCAGTCAGAGCGCACCATCCAGACTCTAGAAGATATGCTGAGAGCCTGTATGCTTGATTTCAGCGGGTCTTGGGAAGATCACTTACATCTGGTGGAATTTTCCTACAACAACAGCTATCAAGCGAGCATCCAAATGGCTCCCTTTGAAGCTTTGTATGGAAGGAAATGCCGTTCCCCAGTATGCTGGAGCGATGTTGGCGAGAGACAGATCCTGGGGCCAGAATTGATTATTCGTACGGTGGAGAAGATAAAGAAGATCCAGGGACACCTACGAGCTGCACAAGACAGACAGAAGCACTGGGCCAACATTCATCGCAGACCTCTAGAGTTCCAAGTGGGGGAGAATGTGTTCTTGAAGATCTCACCTACCAGAGGAACTATCAGATTTGGAGGAAGAGGAAAGCTAAGTCCAAGGTACATTGGACCCTTCGATGTGCTAGATCGCGTCGGAGAAGTTGCTTACAGGCTAGCTCTACCTCAGACCTTGGAGGGAGTACATGACGTCTTCCACGTATCTCAGCTGAGGAGGTACATTCCAGACCCGAGTCATGTGCTAGACTACTCAGAGATCACCATCGGGCCGAGCTTATCATATCAGGAGGAGCCTGTAGAGATCCTGGACCGTAGCGAGAAAGTGTTGCGAGGCCAGACTATTCCTCTCGTTTGTGTTGCATGGAGACATCATGTACCAGGTGAATTCACCTGGGAACGAGAAGAGGATATTCGACAGCGTTATCCCCATATATTTCCAAACCAGGGTATGTCCAAATATTTCAAACTCAATCTTCAGTAATCATTTTATGTCCTAAATCAATCTTTCATTCTCATTATATGTTTGTTTTTATTTCGAGGACGAAATATTCTAAGGAGGGTAGATTGTAAACTCTCTCGACCAGATTTTAGTAATTCAGGATTAGTTTTGACTAATTAGAATTATTGCAACTTTTTAAAAAATTTAATTATTATATATTCTATTGATTGTGCACATGTTCATTACACAATTAATTAGGGCATTACACTAGCTGTTAACCCTAAAACAAAATCCACATACCTGCCCTAGACATGTTAGACTACTTTTTCTGCTTTTTGTGCAACTCCCAGAAACCTTGTTTGGTGCTTCATTTTAGTCGCACAAATATCGTTACATACGTACGTATTTATTTCCTATTTAAATTTCTGCTCTTTAACCATCTCTGTACCCCTAGGGATTTGAGGACCAGTAGGCACCTGTTTGCCCAAACAAAAATACGATAATATTCTACTCTAATTATACTACAATTAGTGTATTGACACCGTAGAAAAATTATGACCCTAACTGCCTCAAAATAATTAGTGAACACCGTGCGCAGTATTTATTAAATAATAAATACGATGACCATATCACCTGCAGAATCAGACCCTGCATCTGCCCAGGCTCACCCCACACTGTCCAAAACATTTTCCCCAGCCATTTTTCTTATTTCTGTACAATTCAGAATTTTGGGAAGTCAGTAATTGAAATTTGGTAAATTGTGAAATTACGCAAAATACAAATTTTATGCTTTTATGCAATTTATAAAAAGTTAGGGGTTTTTATGCAAAATTGCATGCAAGGTGGCATAATTCTATTGGCTAGACCATAGGTGTGTGGGACCCACCCAAAACACCCAGAAAAATCCAGGAGAAATATCCAAAAAATCAGATTTACCAAAATACCCCCGAACTTCATTTTATTTACAGAAATGCCATCCACCCCAAACCCTATATAAACCCCTACCCTCTTCCCTTTCAAACTCCACAACTCTCCCCTCCGACCACCGCCGGCCACCCAACTCCGGCCAACCCTCCGCCTTGACCCCCTCTCCCCTCCGGCCAAGCCCCACCGCCGGCACCACCCTGCTCCGCCGGCCACAGCCCCCGCAACCTCCCCACTCCCTCACTGCCACAGCAGCCACCACCACCCGAGCCACCCCCTGCGCCTCCCTTCGCCACCGTGCACCGCCACCACCCTCACCAATCGAACCGCCCTGACCTCCTCTCTCCGACGACCACCCCCTCACCGCCCCACGACACTTCCTCCGTCGGCCAGAGCCCCCGCAGCAACCCTCAGCCACCCCTAACCCTAACCACCCTCTCTACTCCGGTCGCCCCTAGCCGCCACCACCGCCGTCGTAGACCTCCGCCACCACCACCAAACTGACCGCCACCCTCTCCTCTGTCGAACCCGCCGCCTGCCCGGCCACCTCCGCCGCTCCTCCGCCGCCGGCAGCCCCCGCACTCAGCTGCTGCTGCTGTTTCCGCTCCTCCGGCCGCCTCCGGCCGACTCTGCCGTCGTCCACCCGCCGTCGATGACCCCTAGGGCCCACCTGTCAGTAGGTATACTCCTAATACCTATTGTATATGTATTTATCTATATATTCCTATATGTATATGTATATGTATATATATGTATATATATATGTATATAAATATGTATTTATATGTATATCTATATCTATATATTATATTATAATATATATGTATTATATACTGTTATTATATAGTATATTATACTGTATATAGTATATATATCTATTATTCTATACATATATATTTATATATGTATATATGTATATGTATATTTATACTATATAATATATTATGTAATAATTACTAATATGTATATATGTATTTAATTTTGTTTTATTTTTATATTTATATAAGATGTATATTTATATATAACATGTTATATATTATATAATACTATGCATTTTTAGTTTATTTATTTTTCTGCACTTAATTTATTTCCTTCACCTATTATATATATATATATATATATATATATATATATATATATATATATATATATATATATATATATATATATATATATATATTATCTATATGTATATATATATTAATATCCAGCTGGATAATACAGCTTATATGTTATTATATATATTTTAAAATTCTTGCAATGTCATTTCAATTTACTACATAATATTAAATATTACTGAGCTGGATATTACAGCCTACATATATATATACATTTACAATTCTTGCCCTGTCAATTCATATTATTTCTATATATACTATACATAGTACCTAGATATATATGTATTTAAATTCTGTACTGTCATTTCAATTTACTTATATTATACATCAGTGGATATACACTGGATATTATTTATATTATATATATATCAGTAGATATACCCTGATTATTATTATTATATATATATATCAGTGGATATACCCTGATTATTATATTATTATAAATCAGAGGATACACCCTGATAATATTATATTATATTATTATATATATAGCAGTGGATATACCCTGCTACTATTTACCTGCATTTTTCTGTTCTTTATATACTATATATACTGCTATATATATGATATATATATCTATATATAGATACATACTATATATGTGTATATAAGTATATATATATACTTTATATTACAACCATGATATTCACGAACCCTGTCTATTTTAACAGAAACCAACTACAGCACAGCCAGTGACCCCCTGTCACCAGCAACCTCAAACCTGACTGTGAGATCAGGTTATCAACACTATCAGGGAGTAGGCAAGTATACCTTGCCAAGTTAATATTTAAATTCAATTATTGATATCTGCTTTATACTTGAATTTCATATACTATGAGTACCTGAGACTGCCTCTGGTACAGTCAACTGATACGTTGATAATTAGTGTAAATAACTTAGTCTTACAGACTCACCAACACTGTGAGAGTATCCTGATATTCTCCTAGACCTTATCACGGGAACACGCAACATGGTTGCATTACATATATGGATGTGAGCTGCGTATTTGATTAGCTACCAGTACGTGTGAGCCGCATCACGGATTAGGATAATTCAGGAAAGTATGACTTGACATTTAGTTTCATTGGGATGGGAAAGATAACTAGTAGACGTATGTGACACCCCCTCCATAAATGTTTTATACCTTCATACCAGAGATGGTCGATTGCAGAGTTTCCTTGAGTCAGGGGACATATGACACCTATACTAGCCAGTCACCACGATTGGTGAATTATGTCAGCATATGTCTAGCCGACACATTCCCATGCGTACTACAAGGTCTTTACTTGCATTTCACTTAGATGGTTAGCACCCTGTATTTATTTTCTTTATTCAGTATTCACATACATGGCATGTCATTTTCTGTATCTTGTTATGTCCCACTGAGGACCTGGTTCCCTGTCAGATCTAGATGAGGCTTTCTACCCCACTGTGTACGGCCCTGATCAGGAGGCCAGATGTGCTACCGAAGAGGAGCTCGAGGAGACACCCTCAGAGTATGCTTGACCCTAGAGGCCTGCCACCTGGAGATGGAGATGTTTTCATCAGACTGCTTAGTCTATCTGATTTTTCTGCGCTATTATCAGTTTTTGTAGTAGGCTTGTATTCTCACCAGTTGTGTACTGTATCAGACTCAGATATATATATATTTCAGCACTTACTTTTCCGATATTTTCTTGTGGATGAGATAGATTTTCCTGTGTTATACTTGTAGTATTTTAGGACAGCGTAGCACGTCCCTATGGGTCCATTCAAAATGGATTAAGCCCTTAGTGACGTGTCAGCTGGCCAGTGACACGTGGCCTAGTTCCTGACATTTTGGGACTGGGGCGTGACAAAAATCTTAATAAAAGTCGCTAAACGTCGCTAAATGTCGTCATTTAGCGACGTCTAGCGACGTTTTTACATGGAGTCGCTAATTTATATATTATTAGCGACGTTTCCTCTGACGTCGCTAATCCCGCTTTTTCTAGTAGTGCCCCCACCCCCAATTTTTGTCAACACTGTTGGCTGAAATTGGCCCCCCACCAATTTCAGCCAACAATGTTGGCAAAAATTGGGTTGTGGGGTCCACTTTAATTTTTTTAATTTTTTTCTGCCTACGTGTAAGTCTGTTGTATTTTTCGTCAACACTGTTGGCGAACTCTGTTTCTATTTCAAAAAAATTCAAACTTGTTTCATTTGCATGAATTTAATATAAATTTATTTCGCTATAGTAAATTTTTTGTATTTTTTATTATTTGTTATCATTTCTAAGATTACTTTTTGCATATAAGTCTCCCAAATGCAACAAAATAAAACTGCACTTTTGTTTTTGCATTTTGTAGAGCTTTTTGTTGATCTTTTGCATACATGTCCCTCCAAACTTTGATGTATTTCATTATTGTTAATAAAAAAAATTTAAAAACGCTCATTGTAGAGATATTTTAATTTTTTTAATAATATTCAAAAAATAAAAAATATTAAAAGTTGAAAACATCCTTATCATGGCGTTTTGGATAGAGTACAAAAAAAAATTGTGTTTTTTTTAATATTCTTTCAACAGATTAAAAAAATTGTAAATTCGATTTTATATTATTTTTAAATTGAGAGAGAACTAAAACGTCCTTAGTAAGGACGTCTCTGTTCTCTTCTTGCAAATATGCCAAATTTGTTTCTTTTCCATAATTTACTACAAATTGTATGCTCTATACGGAAATTTCTGATTGTTTAATTTTCGTAGAGATAAGTATATGCACGGTTATTGATGATCAGTTGAGATGGTTGGGCACGTACAATTTGGTTGGATTAGTGGGCTGAGTTTTGGTATTATCGAAAGAAAATGCTACCGTTACAATCAAACAAATGCTTACAACCCTTTTATAACCTGCCACGTGGCGCAACGTGACCGACTTCTATTGGGAGAGGGAGAAATAGGTGGGACCGGGTGGGACCCATATGTAAGGAGGGGGAGAGAGGTTGTAAAGCTTTGGTTGTAAACTTAGCATTATTGATTATCGAGAGGCACAATCCATTTACGCTAACTTTAATTGAAGAAAAATGAATATATATTTTCAACGAAGAAGAATTGTTTAGGAGGAGGGAAAGTCTGTTGATTAAACCTATAAAAAAATTAAAAATCCGAACGGGACTGATCATTAATGATTACTAGATGTTATTGAATTAATTTAAAATTTTACTACATTTGGATGTGGAAATTCGTCGTTCAGTCGGCTAAAAGCGATATGGTGACCTGTAGATACTGTCGAGAATCATCATATCCTATCTGTTCATACTGGGACTTGGAGCCGTGCACTCTCGAATCTAGAGAGGAAGATATGGTTGTGAGAGGGGTTGGGGCAAAATTTATGTTTCCATATGATATACGGTCAAGCAGCAACGTAGAGTGGGGATAGCCACGATGCGCCACAGTTGCGTACTGAACGAAAATACTTGTAGACATGAATTGTTGGCCACGATCAAAATATAAAACACGTAGGCTCTACTTGACGGGTCCCAATAACATGATATATGGGTGGAAATGCACTTCTAATTGAAAACACGGGGCCGTCTCCGTCGCCGCCATGATAGAACAAAAGAAGTCCGAGAGCCGATGCCACCATCGTGGTGCCATGGGCAAATAGTTGGAGTCGTGGGGTTACGACTCTGGGCGTAGAAACACAAACCGTGGGTTTCCTTGAGAAAATATATCCTCATATGGATCTCTCGCTCTCTTCTTCTGAGCACCAACTAGCATCACTGAAGCCTTCTACCACTGCTGGATCTCCGCTGTAGTGAAGTGCAAACTTCTGAGTCTTCTTGAGGTATCTCATCACCCTCTTCACAGCTTTTCAGTGTTCAACACCTGGGTTACTCGTGAATCTACTCAGCATCCCCATAGCAAAAGCAATGTCAGACCTAGTGGCATTTTTAGCATACATCAAGCTTTCGATGACGCTAGAATACTCCAACTGTTTGACGCTTTTTCCAGGGTTAGGCTTCAGTTTTTTGTCACACCTATATGGATTATCGATCTCTGAAAGGTCCTAATATCCATAGCGTGTGAGCATCTTCTCCACGTAGTGAGCTTGTGATAGAGCAAGTCCAGCTTTCGTACGGATTATCTTAATCCCAAGGATGACATATGCATCTCCCATGTCCTTCATACTGAATTTAGACGAGAGAAACATTTTTTTTTCTAGTGACACATTCTTCATCCGTGTCTAAGATTAGCATATCGTCCACATAGAGACAAACGATGGCACCTCTATCACCAGCGAACTTCTTATATACACACTTATCAGTTTCGCTAACCTTGTAGCCATTTGATATGATAACTTTGTCAAACTTCTCGTGTCACAATTTGGGAGCTTGCTTCAGACCATACAGAGACTTCACCAGTTTGCATACTTTGTCTTCAAGACCTTTGACGACAAACCGTTCTGGCTGCTACATGTAAATCTCCTCAGTCAGTTCACCATTCAGAAATGTTGTCTTTGTCACGCCCCGGTCCCGCAGGGCCGTTCGTCCTCGCTTTGGTCCCTACGAAACTGATCGTCCTCGCACGGGCGTGATGCCGTGCAAGCCTGAGATGCGCTTGCACAAGGCCAAAGCTTTGATACAAGGGCAAGTAAGCTATTCAATACTGAAACAGCGGCACACATATTACAGAAAAGTAAAGATCACAATGGCATATGAAAATAAGCTCTTTTATTGATATCGAAATTGTTACAAGCGGCGCATGGCCGAGGTTACAGATCGCTCAAGCACTCTTTCTCTCGATTACAATAACACCGTTCCATACATTATGTCCCTCTATACAAAAGCAGCTTAAAGCAGGCACAATCTCGATGCAGCTCGAGGCATCGACTCCAGATTTCCGGTTCCTTGGGATGAGGCACGGCTATCACTTCCTGGACGAACGAGCACCTGAGAACAAGCAAACTGTTGGTGGGTCAGCACTTTATGCAAGTACTGGTGAGATAAAACAACTGAACAGAAGCTACACCCCCAGAGACCCACACTAAGTAGACTTGTGGCAAAACATTGCATTACTAGTGGTCTTGCTAGTTTTACCTAAGTTCGTTTCATGCAGTTCTAGCAGAGTCATATTACATCTTTTGAAACACATGTTAGAAACCAGTTTTGCATACTCGATACTCAAGCATCCTAGCAACGTCCCAATCTCCCGCAAGCTCAATTGTCCCCGCTGAACGTGAATCACCACGTTACAGCTCTCCCGCAGGACAATCGTTCTTATCGGGACGTGCGCAACATGCATTGTGTATCATAATCTAACTCTTTTAGGGCAAAGCTTATTTAGCAGAATGAGCATATCGAATTGAGGCAGACATATCAAGTGGACTGTCATATCTTCAAGCATTTAAGGCAACATATCTATATACATGAAGTACTAACAGAACTCAACGGTGCAGACTAAATGAATAAGCGGGCTTATGTATAAACTCATATTATTTCTTACCCACGGTCGAGCGGTTATCCCTGCAGCAGACACACAAGTTAGTAACAATTTGCATAACATAAAGCATACAGTTCTCTAGTTTCCTGTTCGTCCCTGCATCAAACAGTTAGGTATGCAAGAAGGCTAGCCTAGCATGCGCCCTAACTACATGATGGTCCCCTCCACGGGATTAGCAGTTGGGACGTACAAGCCCATCTCACTAATAGACAAGTATACCCTCCCGTAAGTAAGGACGTTCTCGCCTCAGGGTATTTAGATCTCTCCTAGGCCGAACGATCCCAGTGCCCCAGGAAACGTCCGAGAGATAACCTTGTGCACAAGTTGTCCTGACCAAATGCATGAATGCAAGCCCTATCAGAAAATATGCTATCATGCAACTGATGAACAATGCATACACAAGTCTATCTCTTCTTTTCTCTTTTCTCGTTACACATAGCCTAATAGCCACACCCTCCCGTAAGTAAGGACGTTCATGCCTCAGGGTGGACTATTAGTCTAAATCACAAGTTCACGCCATTTACCAAGTTTTATCTTTTCACTAGCCAACAATAAAACATATTCAAGCAAGCTAACTCATTAAACAAGTAACAAGCAAGAACAGTTCTTATAACTCTAGCATGCAAATTCTATCTCTTGTGGACAAGCATTTAAGTATTCTAGTCTAGCATACGATATCAAGAATAAGTGCAAGCAATCCTTTTAACTCTTGTTATTATCATGGCAAGGTTCTATCTCGTTTCAGACAAGCATTCTAGTTCTCTTATTAGGCAAGCAAGCAGATTCGTTTTAATGACAAGCTATGTGAGTTCTCTTATTAGCATACTGAGTCGGTTCTATCTTTCTTCTTATGAAACAATCTTATTAAGCAACAAGCATTCAAAAACTCAGATTCATTATTAAGGCATGCGAGAATCAGAGAATGCAGTTCTGCCCACTCACTTTGATTAATCGGTCGGGAACTCTCCGAGAAGACTTCCGTTCGAGCAAGCAAGGCGATCTCACTTGTACATAGTGCCTACGCGGAGCGGGGCACTACAGTCTTGACGTCCATATGATGAATCACCATTCTGTGAATAGCACGTAGAGCAATCAGCATTCTGATAGTAGTCATTCGTGCAAAGGGAGCGTAGGTATCGAAGTAGTCAATCCCCTATATCTGAGAAAACCCCTTGACCACTAGCCTGGCCTTGAACTTGTCAACAGTTCCGTCTACTTTTATCTTCTTCTTAAAGATCCACTTGCATCCGATGGGTTTAGCTCCTTCAGGAAGATCGACTAACTTCCAAGTATTATTAGAAGTTATTGAGTCAAACTCGTAATGGATAGCCTCTTTCCAGAAAATAGCATCTCTGGTCTTCATTGCCTCATCATAGGTAAGAGGATCAACTTCCACATGATAGGTAACAAAGTCTTCTCCGAAGTCCTTCGGCCTCCTCACTCGCTTTGCTATCAGCTCAGCGGGTTCTGGTTCAAATGTTGTCTCATCAACGACAGCTTCTTCTTGGACTACTTCTTTTTGAGAGGTACTTGCCTCGTCTGTGCTAGCAACATTCTACGGGACATCCAAGAGAACAATATTCTTGTGCCTAGAAAATTTGTCTTCAAAGAATTCTGCTTCACGAGATTCTATGATATGATTAGATTCGATATCAAGGAACCTTCGAGTATCACTCTTAGCATAGCCCAGAAATATGGTCTTCGTAGTTCTCGTTCCCAGCTTCTGAATCTTGAGATTTGGAAGCTTCACATACGCCATACACCCCCACACTCGAATGACATTCAATTTGGGTTTGACCTTGAACCAGAGTTCATGAGGAGTAATGCCATATGTTGCAAACAGTACTCTATTCAGAATAAACATAGCTGTAAGCACTGCTTCTCCCCAGAAGCACTTTGGAAGTCCTGCTGTCAGTAACATGGAGTTTATCATCTCTGTTAGGGTCATGTTCTTCCTTTCTGCTACACCATTAGATTACAGAGAATACGGAGATGTCGTTTCGTTGACAATTCCATGTTCTTTGCAGAACGATGCGAATTCCAAGGAATGATATTCTCCGTCTTGATCGCTTCTGAGTCTTTTAGATTTGTTGACCGATTTGACGTTCTGTTTCAGCCTTGAAGTCCTTGAACTTCTCGAATGCTTCGTCTTTCGACTTGAGAAGATATACGAATGCGTACTTCGAGAAATCGTCAATGAAAGTGATGAAATACTTTATTCCATTTTTGTGGAGAATTGCTTGAAGTCACAGATATCTGAGTGCACCAACTCCAGAAGATCTGTGCTTCGGTTCACTCTTCTGAACGGCTTTCTGACGATCTTCGTCTACGCACAGACTTCATATTTCTTCACCTCCTTACCCCCACATTTGGATATAAGGCCTAGACTAGACATATTATTAATGCGTTTATAATGTACATGTCCTAGTCTATTATGCTACAACTCAAGAGAATAACCAGAAGTAGAGACTGCATTGATACAAACAGAAGGAGTAACAAGTTATAGTTTAAACATCCATTTGATATAGAAAGCTTTTCCGAAGTATGTTCCCTTGTAGGACATCACCATCTGACCGGCATTGATATCCATTCTCAGGCCTGCCTTGCACAGCAGACTCCCAAAAACCAAATTCTTGGTGATCATTGGTACGTGCTTCACATTCTCCAGTGTAAGCGACTTTTCAGAAGTCAGCTTCAATATTACCGTCCCGATCCCCAGTACTGTAACTTGAGACTTATCCGCCATCGATACTTTTTTAGAGGTAGGCTCATACTTGGCGAACAGCTCCTTCTTAGAGCACACTTGGAAAGATGCACCAATATCTACCCACCAGTCAGTGTCCACGTCATGTGATTCAACCTGCGCAATCATATCAACTAGGTTAAGCTCACCTTGCTTTTTCGGTTTAGGCTTCGACCTGCTGTCGCTCTTGTAGTGACCCTTCTTGCCACAGTTGTAGAATGTCACATCAATCTTCGTCTTTGGATTGAACTGAGCCGACTTCACCTTCAGCTGGTTGAAGTCATTCTTCTTCTTCTTGTAGAAAAATTTCTGCTTCCCTTTAGAGTCACTAGCATATACCATGTTGGCCTTAGCCAACTGCTTGGACAAGGAGTCCAATTTTAGTTGTCCCCTGGCTTCATCTTCAATATGAATCCAGTGAAGAAGATCTTCGAGCTGGATCTCCATCTTTTTACGGTACATGTCAGTCTTGAACCTGATCTATCCTGGAGGAAGTTTGGTGATGATTTCCCCCACCATAATTTTGTCTTCCTGCTTCATGCCCTCTTCCTTCAGTTTCTACTGCATCTTCAGAAGTTCCTTAACTTGTGGTAACATAACCTTCTCGTCCTCAAATTGCAAAGTGAAAAACTTCTCGGCGAGATGTGTAATACCCCGTTTCGCTCAAGCGGACTGCCGATTCAAACGGCAAAAGTGCAATGTCCCGACCCGCTTTGCTCAGGCAAGAATACTCGTTTGAGGCAAAGGATATCCAGACTCGTCCCTACAGGTTTTCGACTTAGGCTTTCAGAGGCTCGCTTGACGTATCGCTCGACCGAGGCATCATCGCTAAGGTGGGTGGCTACGGTGAACTTATCTTTGCTTAGCCAGCACACATAAAATGTGTAATGATACATGCTAGTCGCTAGGTGAATCACCCCCTGCATGCTAATAAGAATCCAACGAACCTAGCTAAGGGAATAATCCCAACTTGTATTGTTTATGCTAGAACATGGAAATAAAATATTGCTTATATATATGTTCAGACCCTCGCATGCTACCCTAGAACGTGTCGCTCGGGAAGTCCCTTACGATTTCACCCCTCGGCTTATCTTCGGGCCCGAGCTAAAGTGAATGTTTGTGTTTATACAAATGCATGCTTATCTGCTTGTATGTTGCCTTGTTTTTATCCAAACCCCAGGAGACTACTAAGTAGTCGTTCCGTGCCTGAATGAACCTGCAAGTATCCGGGACCGTTAGGTCACCAAGAAATTTCTGAACCAGGGAATTTGCACCATGAATGAATGAATCCCTGAATCACAGCTCGAGGAGCAAACTACTGAATCCTGCCTCAACAAGTTCTATATATATATTCTGCCTCGAACTCGTTCCATACCGGACTTATTCAATATATATATATACATACTGCCTCGAACTTGTTCATGTACTTGACCTGAGACCCTGACCTGCATGTCGCGGATAACTTGTAAAAGGTGATCTTTAGATCTCGTTCTGCGGGCGGTCACCGGGGCACTGGGGCCGACCCAGTCTAGACGGAACTTCTGGTAGTCGTCTGTTTCAGCGAGACAAGTGCAATGCCCATCGTTTCTATTGCTTGCACTTTATCCTCGACCTTAAGACTACAATAACGGTAGTCGTCTGTATCGGCGGGATAAGTGCAATGCCCATCGTTTCTATTACTTGCACTTTATCCTCGACCTTGAGACTACAAAACGGTCCTAAATGGCTATGCCAGCGACTCGTGTTCATATACATAAGTCATCCTCGCTTAGCGGCTATCCGCGTGCGAGTCATTGCATCATGTCAAAAGAAACAACTGAACACCTGAACAATCATGATACAACAATACTCGTGTTTGCATATGCTGTGCCTCCCGAATGATTATACATGTTCGTGCTTGAATTAACAATGTTTGCCTTAGACAGGGAAGGTGAAATGGTAAGTTGGTAAGTCTCGCCGTGTTTCCTCTCATGTTGTACGGCGCACTGCCACACGAGATAGGCTATTCAAATCTTGAATGAAACTGATCCTAAGGCAACTAGAAAGACAACTTAATAGTTGGTGCACGGAACCTATATTACGTGTTTGGATTTGTCGAGCGGGCGAGTAGCTTTTCCACCAGTGCATTCAATGTACTGATAATCCACCAGGTTGTATGCAGGGTGCAGAAGAACCTCGTTCGGTGTGGATGCCTCCTTCGTGCGTGCTAAGACCAGGAGTTCCCTCTGAAGCCTTGGGGCGCTGCATCCGGAACAGAAGCACATATAGAAGACATAATATTGTGAACATCGCCTGTACAATCATTCCACAATTGTAGCTACTTGGCACGCTTTTACCGTTTTAGAGAGAGAGGCTTGAGCAACTTGTAATCTCGGCTATAAGCCGCTTGTAACACTTGTTTATATCAATAAAAGAGTTGATTTACTTTAACTTGTGTTATTCAATGCTTCCGCTATATTATCGACTCAATGAACTTGTTACCGATCGCCTATGCGTTCATGACTCCGCTGCACTCGGACAATCTGTGCGACTCTGTGGCTTCGAACTCTTACCGCCAGCCAATGGACCACGGCCTTGCACGGGCGTGGCTCACGCTCGTGCGGCATCACGCCCGAATGGGTCAAAGTGATCGTTCTGCGGGAGCGCTGGCGTGGTGATTTTTGCCTAGCGAAAACGACTAATTTGCCTGCGGGAGATCGGGGCGTGACAAGATAGATTTTAGACATTTTCTCGTCTGTTTTGTAGTGCTTCTCAGGATATTCCCATACATCTCTTGCCTTCTCCTTCTTGCCGTAGGACTCCGACATCGAGTCATTCATAACATTGAGAATCAACAACCTGTAGAGGTCGTTGTCTTTATTTTACTTGGATTGCGCATCCTGCGCCACACCAACTGTAAGCTCTCCTCCATCTTCGGGAATGGTAGGTTCAGGATCAACCAACACATAAGCAACTTTGACAAGACGAAGATTCAAGGAAATCTTCCTCTTTCAGATGTTGTAGTGTTCGCCATCAAACTTCTCAATCTTGTGAAATCTAGAATCGAGAAGGTTTGAGCGGTTGTCCATTCTAACTCGGATCTTGCCTTGAGATTGTTAGTCCCGAAGTCAGATAAAAAAAGAAGAGGTAGCCACAAAGTAGAGACTCACACAAGAGTTCGTCTTTACAAACTCCAGAAAAGAAGTTGGTGCACTGAGATTCACACAAGAGTTCCTCTACAGTGACATACAACCCCACAGAAGCACAGAACCGGGAACAGATTACAAACAGACAACCCAAAGAAAATGCAAATACAACAAGAATCAGAAAACTGTTCTTCTCTTTACGTTCGCAGACGCTACACCGAGAAGAACATGAACAAGAACAAAAATACAAAGAAGGAAACTCCTGTTGAGGTGATCAAAACCACCAGAGCTCAAGGCAAGATTCGCGCTATACAACGATCTGCCCCCAGGATCCAGCAGGTCCACACGAGAACTTCTGGAATGCTCTTGGTCACCTTCGGATCACTCGAAAGATTCTTTCGGAAGGATGCTAACAGCTGCCACAGGTCCTGCTGGTGCTCTCGGTTTTTCTCTCTGTCTCTCTTTCAGTTTTTTTACCAACCAAATAAAAGAGGAGAGCCTCTATTTGATTTTGGCTCCCATACGGCCTGAGGAAAAAACCAGGCCGCATGTGCCGCATGCGCTGCTGTACTACACAGAGCAGACAACGCCGTCAGGCGCCGAAAGCTGCAGCCGTGTGGCACAGAGAGCCATGAGCCGCCTGCGTGCTGTACTGCACAGAGCAGACAACACCGTCTGTGCTGCACCGAGCCGCCAACAGCAGTTCCTGTCCTCTCGACACTTGACTCGCTCAAGCTAATTGCCGGCCGCATAGCACCAGGCTGCAAGACCCCTGGCCGCATGGGCACCGAACTGCATGGGCTCCTGGCCGCATGCGCACCGGGCCGCATGGGCACTTGACCGCATGGGCACCAGTTCGCATGCACACCTGGCCGCATGGGCTTCTGGCCGTATGTGCACCTGACCGCATGGGCACCTGACCGCATGCGCTCCAGGCCGCATGACTCCACGAAGCATGCACCCGAGCAAGCAATCGTGCATGTAACTCGCGCATAAAAGGAGCACACGAGCGCCATGTGACGATGCTGCGTAAGCAACCGTGCGTGTAACTCGCGTATAAAAGGAGCACACGAGCACCATGCGACGATGCTGACTTGCTAAGTGCAAAGTATGCCAACAAAGCGCCACTTTGCGTCCGAGTCCGAGTCGCTAAGCCTCTACGGGAATTAGCTCCTAAGAAAAACTTCCCAAATGTGATGACAAAATTAAGATTGTCATAAAGGGATTGACACTTAATCCTTTTAGGAAAGTCAACCCACATGGACCACCATCCCGTGTGTATATACCAATACTAAACATAGCTATATATTGAGATATACACATTGGTGGGACGTGGAATTAAAACTCCCAAAGCAAAGTGGAAAACACCAACAATAGGGTCATATGAACTCTCTTAAGTTGTGAATGTTATGTTCTTGGTAGTATTGTTGTGGACACTTGCTATATAACTAGTGTCTACATTTAATCTACTCTGGAACATACTGAATAAACAAATCTTGGTCTAGTGGAATGGCTCATAACAGAGTGTCAATCTTTTAAAATAGTTGACTTTTATGTGAATTTCTCATGACACTACCAGCTCATACATTATTGATAAAATAGTTGTAATCAATATAGTTGTAATGTGAGTCAAGTCTTTTTAGTTATTAGATCAAGCCCGAAGTTAAACTTTTAAGTGATACATAATGAAGTTCCCTTCACCGTCAACACATGCCTAAAGTCTTATATTAAATAAGATAAAATATAATGCTTTATCTACGATGTACACAAACGAACATTGTCAGACTTGATTGGCTGATATCTATATTGCATGAATACAGATATGGATATATAGACACAATACGGATACGCGATACATATATTTTCAAATATCAAATAGTACACTAAGAGCATCATTAGTAAGGTCCATTCCATATTCTAGATTCTAGATTTAAAGTATAGAAATAAATTTTGTAGAATAGTAAGTTCCATCCCTAGTTCCAATTTCTAGATTGAGTCACATCCCACACATGGGAGCTATATGTTGGGCCTCCAAATTTCTAGATTCTAAATTGAAGGAACCCATTTTGTAGAATAGTAAGTTTCAATTTGGAGCCCAACTTTCTAGATTCTAAATTTTATATTATTTTTTTTCACATCAATTTTTGACCACACAATCTTTGGACCAAAGCTCACTTTATCATTTCCTACTATTCTCATACAAACCCAACCCATTCTACATTTACCCTTTTGTTTAAAATTTTGGACCCCAAATCGTATTGGAGAGTCTCAACTACTAATGATGCTTTAAGTAGTAACCAAAGTTGCATGAGGACAGACACCATTTTCTGTGTCCGTACTCCACTCAGATACTCTTCCTAAATCCTAAATAAATAAATAAAACCTTTTACTCTCTGCTTTTTCTAAGAGTTTGTGATAAAGGCACTACAAAGTACACTCAGGGCTAGCCCAGTATTGGGGCTAGCCCAGTTATGAAGAAATTTTACTCAGGCTAGTCCAAATTTTACTAGGGCTGCCCACCCTCTTCACCTCCCTCCTCATGCTCCCCCTCCCGCTCCCCCTCCAGCTCCTCCACCACTCGTTGTCGCCCCCACCTCTCACCGCCGTCCCCGCACGCAGCATCGGTCCCATACTCAACCGCTCGCCGCCGCCCCCACCGCTCACCGCCGCCCCCCGCGCGCAACAACGGCCCCATCCTCCACCGCGTGCGCACCTCCGCCTCCTCCCCCATCCTCCACCGTCGCTTCCCGTCGCCGCCTCCGCCTCCTCCCCCGCTGCCTCTTTCCCTCCCGCTCCTCCGCCTTGTTCCCATTTTCGGCCTCCGTGCATGATCCACCACCCGAACCCACCCCCACCTCCCTCTACCCTCGTCCCACCCTTGCCCAGCTCAAGCGCGACTCCGCCGAGACCCGCTCCTGCATCTACGACTTCCTCCGCGGCCTCGGCATCCTCCCCGATGAGCTCGACGGCCTGGAGCTCCCTGTCACCGTCGAGGTCATGCACGAGAGTATCGACTTCCTCCACTCCCTCGGCCTCACCGTCGCCGACATTAACTCCTAACCGCTCATCCTCGGCTGCAGCGTCAAGAAGAACATGATCCCGGTCCTCAACTACCTCGGCACCCTCGGCGTCCACAGCTCCTCCCTCCCCTCCTTCCTGTCATGCCCCAGTCCCGCAGTGTCACTAACCCATTTTCAGGACAGGATATATATTTTTTTTAATTTGGTAAATTATGTATTGATCATAAATATTTGTTTTAATATTTAATTAGTTGGTTGTATTTATTTTTATTAGTTATTTTAGGGTTTTGGCTGGCCTGGACCCATGTCAGACCCAACCAACACCCTTGTTAGACTTATTTACTGGTTTAGAATAGTTATTTATATTTTAATTAGTTAGTTGGAGTGATTATAAATTAATTAGAGTGCATTTGGAAACCCCTAACCCAAACCCTAATTAAGATGACTTAGTGGAGGGCATTTTAGTTATTTTGTTTAACACAAACCCTAACCCTAAACCTATTTCCTACATGGTCGGCCCCTTCCCCCCTCCATTTCATTTCTTCTTCTTCTTCTTCATTCTCCTCTCCACTCTCTTTCTTCACTTCTTCCATTTTCCTCTTCAATTTCAAGTAAGTTTTTAACCCTCCTTCTCTTCCTTCATTTATTCCTCTCATGAATACAAATCCTAACCCTTCACTTTCCTCTAACCTAGGTTTGTAGAGCCTAGACTTGGTGTAGAAGCTTGGCTTGGAGGCTTGAGTGTGGTAATTTTGGGGATTTTGGAGACTTTGGCCTTGGGATTTCAACTTTCAAGAGGTAAACTCTAACTTTTCTCTTAGTGATTACTCTAATATAGTGTAATTAGTAGTTTAGAACCTTCCTAGATCTTAGGGCTACCCATGGAAGGAAGTTGGAGCTTGTTTGGATGTGTTTGGAGACTTTGACATTAGATTTTGTGTCAATTTTGGGTAAAATCCGAGATTAACCCAATTTTGGGTGATGTCCTAGGTTAGACGGACCTAGGTATACGTGTTTGGGTGTCTTGAGGGTGAGTACGCGTCCCCGTTCGGACACGTGAGATCGTGTCGTAGAGTTTTGGGCGTTTCGGGCGATTTGGGGGTTTTTCGTCGTTGTGGGTTCCACATGGATGTGAAATTTTGCCACGGACCTAGAATCGGAAAGTTAGCATTTTTGTGAGGTTCTAAACATCGATTAGAACTCATGGGTAAAATTTGGGTCGATTCCGAGTAGGTTTGGTGTGCGTTTCACGAGGTATCGCGAACCGCACTCCACGTGTTCGTCGAAATGACCAAATGGCCATTTCGACTTGGTTTCTAGGTTTCGGGCTTGTGCGCGGGTTGGTTTAGCCTCGGAGAGTGTGTATTAGAGTTTTTGGATTTATATTTATATATATATATGTATTTATAGGTTTATGGATGGTCGTGTGTGGTTGTGTGTGTGTTGGTGGGGTTGTGTGTGCGTTTGTGTGGTTGTGTATATATATATATATATATAGGTGTAGATATGTATATATGTATGTGTGTGTGTGTAGTGTAGTGTGTGTGAGTGTTGAGGATGAGTATGTTTGAGTGTGTGTATATATATATATATGTATAGATATATATACGAGTGTATGTATATATATATGTAAGTGTGTGTATATGTAAACCCCCTCATTTATTTCTATAGATAGTCTGGTTTTAGGTTAGAAAATTTTGGTTTAGCAGCAGAGGTTTGAGGTTTAGAATTAAGGATGCAGATGTATGATTCTTTAATAAAACCCATGGTGCACCCTACCGTTGTTGAAATATTCGGAGCCCAACATCAGCACATAATTTCCAACAGATTGTTGCACTCTTGACTTGACACGCCAATTTAGGTGCTGGACTTTTCCGTCGCTCAAAATCCTAATCCCTTGTACTCTAATTTAATTGCACAATTTTTCGTAACCGAAATCCATTATTTAATCATGTGTCGCGCACCTGTGTCATTGCCATCCATTTTGAGATACCAACTTAATCCGTTGATCCGGACCAATTAAAGGGTCCAAGACTGACACCAAGCCTACACCATTCATGGCCTTTGTGTCACTCTCAATTGAGATCCCATGTGCCCCCATTTAATTTAAGAGTACATGACAATTTATTCTAATTAAATTGGGGATACCAACTTTGACTAATCCTATTTTAACCGCAATTTAATTCCAATGCCCCTTTAACTAAGCCCATGCAAAATACACAACACCCCCTCACCCTACAAAATACCAAACATCATTTCTCCCACAAATTTTGTATTATTTCATGTGTTTGTGCAAATACCCAAATTTAAGGGGCTTAATTGCAAATGTTGTAATATGTGTCATAACTTCATTGGTCAAGACCAATGAAGAAGCCTCACCCTCATTCTTTGACTAGTCAACACCCCCTCCCATGAATGAAAATTCTTCATGTCAAATCCTCACCATCCATTTGAATTGGGCTCATCCACACCACACAACCCCCACACAACTCCCTATAAAAAGTCTCTTCCCACACTCTTTTCCAAGCAGGCCCTAATCCCCAAACTTGGGAAACCCCACCCCCTCTCTCTCTCCTCCCTCCTCAAAATTTTAGCTGACCACATTTTTCTTCTTCTTCCTTTCTTCTTCTCCTTCTTCCTTTCTTCTTCTCCTTCTTCTTTGAGAAGCACAACCACTCCGGCCGACCACCCTACTCTACGATCTCCCACTCCGGCCACTCGCCGTGCCCTCCCTGACTGCTACTCGACTTTACAACCCCGGCCAGTTTCTTCCCCGACCCCGGCCGAGTCCCTCCACCGGCCACCCGCTGATCCCCGACTGCTGCCAAGCCCCCCACACCGGTCCTCACCTCCACCACCTCGCAAACCCAACGACTCCTGCTGCCTCCAGCAGCCTCCATGAACCACCACCTCCACGAGAACCACGACCTCCCCCACGCCGCTGCACCCCTACTCCGACCACCCTACACCACCAGCATCACCCCCTTCACCACCGGCATCATCATCTTCATCATCTCCATCACCCGCATCACCACCAACGATACCCCCACGACCTCCCCCTCCGGTGAGACTCGCCACCCGCCGTATCACAGCAACCGGCCACCTCAGGCCGTGACCACCCCGCCTCTCCTCGTCCTCCTCCTCATCAACATCATCCATCATCTTCACCATCGACATCAACACCCCTCCGGCCAACAACCACCCCGGCGTGCCGCCGTGCCGCCGCCAAGATAAACACTCCCCCTCTCTATGTGTTGTATAGTATTGTTTGTTATGGATAGTTTAGTATTAATGCATATTGTTGTGTATAACTTAGTTAGTCTTAGGGTTTAAGAAGTTGATATGTTGAGTTTTAGGGTTTTGAGTGCATTGAGATTTTAGAGTTATTATAATTTAAATATAAGCAATCAATGGTTAAATGCTATGTTGATATTTAGGATTTTCGAATGCTAGATGTGAATCTTGGGGGTTTAGTGTATAATTGTTCCATAAAAAATAATGAATTTAATAAGGAGCAGGTTTAATTGATGTGGAATAAGGTTGAGATATCAAGCATCAGTTATTATCGAACCATAGAATTGTGTGAATGCTACTTTGGGTTTTATGGTTTAGTGTTATATACATTGGGGTTGTTAATGTGTTAGATTTAGTTCAAGAGTTGCTGTACATTAAGATTTTAGTATTATTATATGCAAGTGTGGGTGAATTGTTAGGTTGATTAATTATGGTTTAAATATACAACGATGTTCATGGGTTGAGGATGTGAGATATATATAGTTGATAGTTGAAAATGTGCTAAATAATGAGGTTCGGTTTTAAGTGCCATACGAGATGTTTAGGGTGTTATCCTATCTAATATACGCATATAGATTATTGTTAATTGAGCTGATTTAAATTTTTACGAAATAATATTATGATATTAAATATGGATGGACATTGGGAGCAGGCGATTGATTGTGAAATAGGTATAATATCAAATCATGAGTCCGTGATTGAGGACTGAGAATATTAATTAATTAATTAAGATTGAGACAAGTCATGTGCATGTCAACGTCTGTGAACACTGAGGTAAAACAGAGGATTTGATCAGGGTTTGATTAACTGAATATTGTGATAAATGTAGTAAGATTGAGTTTGGGTTTGATGATATTGTACAGACGATTAATTTGATTTGATGTAACGTACCATTAGTCAACCGTGGTCAACCCTCTAGTGTCGTGTCCCTGTGAGTTGTAGCTGAGCCTGAGCATATGTTTAGACATATGTCACATCCCTGTTTGCCACGTGATAGTTTATTGATTGAGTTTGTATCTCGTCTCTAGGTACTACGAGACCTGCAGACTTGGACGTGGTACCAGATTCCCGTCATCAGCAGCCGGACGCATGCAAGTGTACCTTGCCACCCTGTATTTCAGTTACCAGATATTTATTGATTTATTATATGCATTGTGCGTGTCTTTGATTAGAATCGTTACTTCGCGTCCGGATCATAGCCGGGTGCAGACGTTCGTCGGTAACGTCTAGTGACGAATGATAGATGATTCACAATGCCTTGATGTACGTACCTGTGTATATCGTAACCCTAGGACACTTTCAGACACTGTCATCGTGCCAGATTTCCTGTATCCTGATACTGACATTATGACCGGAACCTGGGAGGACCTAAGGGTCGCGTTTATTGATAGTTACTCCAGTATGACGCGACTGCTAGATAGAGGTTCAGGTTCAGCGCACCATCGTTGACCGCTTGGGATAGGAAAGACAGTTACTAGACGTTTGAGCTCCTCTGCACGCGCTTTATATATGTATATGTCCTGTTGATGTAGTATTCCTGTATCCGAAGTAGTAGTATCACCCGTGTGACTCAGTGCTCGGAGCTATGGTATGCCCCGTGTGTCTCTGTGTTCGGAGCTACGGTTTTATTTTGGACAGCCCACGCGTCGAACATTGTCTTTAAACTGTGTCTCACTTAGGTGGTTATGCTAGATTACACCGTCGTTGCACTTGTACTTTCTGTTGTAATTTGGCATGCTGTATTTTTGTACCTTGTTACGTCCCTCTGAGGACCTGGTCCCCTGCCAGTTTTGTAGCATAGACGATTACGGAGCATTTGGAGTTGCCGATGGAGTTGCTTGTCTTGCGGGTATTGGTACCAGGTACTCATATCATTTCTACCGGCATTATGGTTACTTTATTCATATTTTTTATTCATCTGCTGTTGTAGTCTAGTTTTGTAGACTTATTTCTTCTCGAGTTTATTCGAGTTTTGTGTATTATTGGGCGGCCGACTTTAGCACATGCAGCTCTTTCTTGTATATTTCTGTTCATTGTAGATTGAGACTTAGATGTTTATATTTACTGTATTATTTAGTTAGTGGCACTTTTTATACATCTTATACGTATTCGAGTCAGACCAGAGTCTGGTCAAATGCGTAGCTGCATGTTGCGTATTCCTGGTCCTATGTAATTTGGGACTGGGGCGTGACATATTTTTATGGTGGCCCATGCAGGTCCGTTTTAAATCGACTTGGTCACCTGACTGTGCCAAGCGAGCCTGCAAATTAGGAATATATATTATAATTTATTGTTGAATAGGATCTCAATCCATAATCGATTTTTAAAAACTCCCTTTTGTATGTGATTATCGCCCTTGGACTTCCAAATTGTATTCGTTCAGTTTTCGCCAATATCGTTATCATTGTTTCTTATCTCCTATTAATTCGGAAAGACGAATGCTTGTGCCTGATGATTCCCTCCAGAAGAAGATCGTAGTTCAGACGACAGAAGACGTAATTTGTGCAATAATCTCTGAGAAGATTGTTACCCACAGTTGAGATCGTAGGTTGAGATATCGGATACCGAGGGTATCCCGGTATCTCAAGGACGCAAGTTTGGGGGTTTATTAGCTTAATGACCTAGTTTTGACCTAGAATTTTAGGGGCACCCTAGTGTGACCTAGAATTGACCGTAGTTGCCCCGGTTGACCACCAAAGTCAATATTTGACCTAATTTTGACCTAGAGTTGACTTTTTGGATCTCGGGTTGACTTTTTGACCCAGATTTCACCGGTTTGACCCGTTTGACCTAGAGCAACCCTAGAAGCTTATTTTTAGATATTTTATATCTGTTTAACTTTTTAGAACCCCGTTTAACCTTGTTTTTCGTAATAGGTCTTCGCGACGCCAGTTCGGACCTCGATCTTCGCCAGTTGTTCAGGACGTCAGGCGAGTACATTATCTGATAGTTTTTATTATCTGATAATTATTATGATTCAACTTCTAGTATAGTATTATCTAATTTTCTGGCACGACACTGACTAGTATTTCTGGATTTATTCACTTGCGATATGTATATTTTATGTTTCTGGCCTCTATTTCTGGAATCACCTACTGACATCATATCAGGACTCACTACAGGCACCACTCATGTTTATGGCTGAACTCATACTTGATTTGCGTGTCGGGTCTTGGATTCACTTGTACTAGTCGGGGCGAAGAAATACTCGAGTAGACATGTAAACATTCCCAAATCTGGAATCACTAGAATCACTCCCTCTTGTCTAATATGGAATGATAGCTGTCGCGCACCCAGTGTGCGGTGAGCCGTACTTATCCCTAGCCGTTTACATGTCGAAACAGGTATTTCAGAGACACGAGTTCATTCTTTCTAGTCTGGACTCTCTTGCATTTCTTGATTGGTCTCACTTATACTTTCTGGACTGGACTCATTACATTTATTCTTGCTAAACTCACTACACGTTATTGTGCACACACTTGATCTTAGTTTACATTTCTTGTATCTTGTAGTCATTACTATCTTGCTTCTGATTTTTATGCATCTTTACCTTTATGCACCAGTGATATATATATATTTTCTTGTTCATACTTCATTTTCTTCACCTTGTGCTACTTGCTACAACTGTTTTATAGTTTTTATCATTTAACTGGAACTGCTGTTAGAGGTGTACTTGCTCCAATCCTGAATGGATATATTTTTCCAGAGGATCCGGAAGATCGGTGTCCGACGTTTTATGGACCTCAGCCTGTCGATGGTGCAGACAGGGACCCCTAGTTCAGGAGTGATTTTCGGGTTGGTAGCCGGGATCACTAGGACCTCAGTTGTTGTATTTATTAGCTTTTGGTACCGGATTTATCCCCGGCTTTTGGTTTGAGACTTTGTATTGTATTTGATTCAGGATATTGTTGTATTATTATTATTATTGTTGTTTTAGTAGTAGTTGTTGTTTAGACTTTGTAGTTGTTAGACTTCTGTATTATCTTATCGTGCTTAGACCATGATTGAGTATTTGTGATACCTTTATCATATTGTTCCTCCGTTTGAAGTTGAGATCTTGACAGGTGCTTATATTGATTGTGTGAGATTGTTAGCTAGATAGTAGACCTAGACATCGTTCTACCACCGATGCTGCAACGTAGGCTGGACGTACCCATGACTCATGCCCGATTTTTGGGTGCGGGTCGTGACACGCAGGGGGTCCGTTCGTCCTCGCTTGGTCCCTACGAAACTGATCCGTCCTCGCACAGCCGTGATGTCGTGTAAGCTTAAAGTGCGCTTGCACAAGGCCAAAGCTTTGAACAAGGACAATTAAGCTATTCAAGACGGAAGCATCGACACATATTGCAGAAAAGTAAAGAACACAATGGCATATGAAAAGTAAGCTCTTTATTGATAATCAAGATGTGTTACAAGCGACGCTTGGCCGAGGTTACAAATCGCTCAAGCTCACTTTCTCTCGCTTACAATGACACCGTTTCATACATTACATTCCTTTATACAAAAGCACCTAAAAGCAATCTCGATACGGCTCAAGGCATCGACTCTAGATTTTTGGGTCCTTGGGATAAGGCACGGCTATCGCTTCCTCGGACGATCCAGCACCTGAGAATAATCAAACTGTTGGTGGATCAGCACTTTTAAAAGTACTGGTGAGTATAAAATCAACGAACATAAGCTACACCCCCTGAAACCCACACTAAGTAATCATGTTATAAAATATTATATTACTAGTGATCTTTCTAGTTTTACTTATGCTCGTTACATGCAGTTCAGGAACGGGGTCATATTACTTCTTTTCGAAAACATCTTTGAAATCAGAGTTCATATTCGATATACAAGCAAGTAGGCAAGACAAGCAGTTCATATACGATATGTATGATTCATATACTATCTCTGGTATGCAGCGTGTCTCGTGAATCATATGCATTTCTAAAGACTTTAGCAAGCATCTAGTTGACAATCTTCTTAGCATCTCTATATAAGCATCTCTCTCTTTCTCTTATCAATAACATCTTATCGTGTGAACGAGATATGAGCATATACGAAATCAAGACATCTCTAAGCAAGCATTTAATACAGAAAAGCATATTCGATAGCATGCATATCACTTATGCAGTGATTCTTACCCTTTTGCCGAACGGTTATCCCTACAACATACATACGAGTTAGAAACATTTGCATATATATTAATAATGTTCTCTTTTCCTGTCCGTCTCTGCATCAAACAGTTAGGTATGTAAGAAGGCTGAATCCTAGCATGCGACCTAACTATATGATGGTCCATAAGTCTCCTTCCTCAAGATTAGAAGCGGTGTTATCACGGCCTAGCACTGCACTATGTATACTCGCTTATATACATAGCTGCTTTGACACGTGAACCAGCTATCTAATAGACATGAATACCCCCTGATCGCGATGACTTCTTTGCCTCAGGTATTCCTCTAATCCCCCCAGGGCGAACGGTCCCCAGCGCCCCAAAAAATCGTTCGTGGGATTTTTTCTTGTGCACAAGTTGTCTAAGACCAATGCATGAATGCAACTCCATCAGATAAACTCTATATGGATGCATCAGTTCAATAACAAGCATATATTCAATCTCTTCTTTTTCTGTCTCTGCCTCTGTGCGGACAGGCCGCAATTTCTATCGCTTATGCAGACTTGCTGCCAATTCTCTGATACCGTTCAAGCATTTCAATAACTTCTATAGAAACATGTAACAATCTCTATTTACGCAAGCAAGCATAGAAACAATTCTCTATCTCTTTAACTAAGCATGCAGTTCTACTCTTTCTTTTAGCATATACGATAGAAACATATGAACATCTATTACTCTTGTTTATTAGCATGGCAGCGGTTCGTTCGATAACGGTGTCAGTGTAACTAAGCATGCAATATTTATATCTCTTACTAGCATGGTAATGGTTCTATCTCCTTCTCTTAAGACAAGCATTCAAGTTCTCTAGTTAGGCAAGCAGATTCGTTTTATTGACAAGCTATACAAGTTCTCTTATTAAGCATGAAGAGTCAGGTTCTATGATTCTTCTTATGAAACTATCTTCTTAGAACAAGCATTCAAAAACTCATATTCATTATTAAGACGTGCAAGAATCAGAGAATGCAGTTCTGCCCACTCACCTAGATCAATCGTCTTGTGGTTCGGCCGAAAACTCTCCGAGAAGACTTCCACTCGAGTCAGCAAAGCGATATCTCTTGTACATAGTGCTTACGCGAAGCGGGGCACTACACTTCCTCCGCCGCTACCCCAGGTCCTCCACTCCAGCGTCGTAGAGGACTGTCAAAATTTTTACAGTCCTAAAAAATTAACATATATTTGTAGAACTGTCAAAATTTTGATAGTCCTAATTATAAAAAAAATTAAATAAAAATGGACAGTCCGATGAATAGATTTTGAAAGTGGCAAATTTGTAAGTAAAAATTTGGAATGGACCGAGTGAATTTTGTAGTGCTTTTATCGAGAGCCTTTCTAAGAAACATGCATGTGTGTTCTTCTTGTCCAAGCCTAATCCCTAACCTCTGAGAGAGAAAGAAACAAAGAAATGAAGAATCTCACTGCTGCATCGTCTTTCTCCCCCCTTTCCCAAGCAAGATACTTCCTTGGTAATACAGAACGTCTGGTCAGAGAACGCTGTCGCTCGGAGAACCACCTCCTCTCCATGGAAGAGGCACTCCATCTGTTCGACAAATTGACTACTGCTGCCAAGCCCCCCATCCCCGACGTCTACACCTACAACATCCTCTTAACCTCCATTACTCGCATGGACAAGAAGAAGAACCCATCATCCTCCAACTTCCCGACCATCTTCTCCTTGCTCAACAAGCTCAACCGTGCCGGCACCTCTCCCGACACCATCACCTATGCCATCTTCATCGACTTGTGCTGCCGCTCCAACAATGTAGACCTCGGCTTCGCCGTCTTCGCATGCATGCTGAAACGCGGTTGGAGTGCCACCATTATCATCCTCACCTCTCTACTCAGAGGTCTCTGTGTCAAGAAGAGTTTCGGTGAAGCAGCCCAGTTGCTCGACAAAATGCTTCGGTTGGGTTTTGTGCCAGACGTTGTATCTTACACTACTGTCATAAAGGGTCACTGCGAGAGCAGAAACACGGACTTGGCAATCAATTTACTCAGGAAAATGAATACCAAACCCAATGTGGTCACTTACACTACAGTCATCAGCGCTCTTTGCAGACAAGGAAAGATGAGTAGCGCTTCTGAGCTGTCGGAGGAGATGGTCAGCATGGGAATCCAACCGGATGTCGTTACGTACAATAGCATTATTAGAGGCCATTTGGTTCTTGGTCGATGGAAAGAGGCCAGCGGAATCTTTAAAGAGATGGTCGATAGAGGACTCATACCAAATGTTACAACATTTAGCACGTTGATGGATTATCTTTGCAAGCAGGGAAAAACGACCGAAGCGCATAAGCTACTCAATTTGATGGTTGAAAGAGGTGAGAAACCCAATAAAATCACGTATAATGTACTACTGCATGGATATTGTCTCCAAGGCAGGTTCGAGAAAGTGGATGAGTTACTCAATTCTATGTCTCGTGAGGGTCTAAGGCACGACGTCCGTAGTTACACTGTTTTGATTGATGGGTACAGTAAGAACCAGAAGGTAGATGAAGCGATGGATGTGTTCAAGAAAATGCGACAAGAAGGAGTGCAGCCGAACACTATTGCTTACAATATTTTACTAGATGGACTTTGCAAGATCGGAAAAGTGGAGGAAGCTGAAGACCTCTTCCATCAAATGGTAACTCAAGGTCTCTCTCCTGATATTATCACTTATACCACTTTGATTGATGGACTTTGCAAGATCGAAAAAGTAGAGGAAGCTGAAGACCTCTTCCATCAAATGGTAACTCAAGGTCTCTCTCCTGATATTATCATTTATACCACTTTGATTGATGGACTTTGCAAAATTAGAAGAGTGGAGGAAGCTGAAGACCTCTTCCGTCAGATGGTAACTCAAGGTCTCTCTCCTGATATTGTCACTTATACCACTTTGATTTCGGGACTTTTAAAATTAGGAAAATGGGAAGTAACTTCGAGATTGCTCAAGGAGATGAAGGATCAAGGAACTGAACTTGATGTTGTGACTTTCAACACGGTAATGGGTGCTTTGTGTAAAGAAGGAATGGTCCGAAAAATTTAAAAATTATTAGATGTGATGATTCAAAGAGGTTTGGACCCCAAATGTAGTAACATACAGTACCTTAATGGAAGGATATTGCCTGATACAAGAAACAAGTAAAGCATTTAAAGTTTTTGAGCTAATGCTCTCACGATGTCATAAACCAAATACAGTTGCTTACAACATCTTGATCAATGGCTTTTGTATGTGTGGAAAAGTTGATAGAGCTAGACACCTTTTTGATGAGATGCGTTGTAAGGGATTGCAACAAACACTTGCTACTTACAATATTATGTTAGATGGATTATACCAAGCTGGAAGAGTTGCCGACGCAAAAGAAATACAAGATAAAATGATTGCTTCTGGAACTACCCTAGAACTCCACACTTATCATATAATATTACATGGACTTTGTAAAAATCACCACATCGATGAGGCCATGAATCTGTTTGACACCATATCATGTCAGAAGGAAAAACTGGAAGCTAGGACCTTCAATATTTTAATTGATGGAATGTTTCAAGTTGGTAAAGTTAATGCAGCAAGGGATCTCTTTAACTCTATTCTTGCAAATGATGTAGTGCCACCAGATGTTCTAACATATACCATAATGATGAAAGGCCTTATTAAAGAAGGATTGTTGGATGAATTTGATGAGTTGTTTTTGTCACGAAGGAAATATGGTTACTCTTCACATTCTGGTATGCTTAATGCTATTGTTAAGGGCTTGTTGGAGAATGGTGAAGTAAACAGAGCTATGGAGTTTCTTTCAGAAATGGATAAAAGAAAATTTATCCTTCAGGCATCTACTGCGTAATGGAACTACTCTCAAGGGATGGACATTGTCATCATTATATGAAAATGCTTCCTAATTTTTCTCAACATTGTGCAAAGAGTAATGAGATTAACATTGACTCGCCGGTATCATCATTGATACATAAAATTTCTGGATAAACACCAAAGTGGAGTTCATATAAAGTTTTTCAATTGAAAGGGATTGCATACCATCTGATCTCGACATGTCATCTAATGGGACTATTCAATATTCACTACAATTACATGGTAAGATTTCTTGGTTAAACTTATTGCTTTATTATATTCAGCAATGCACTTATTCAATTGATTTAATTTGATGTTTCCGTTTAACTTACATTATTGATTGGTTATATATACATTGGATTGGTTACAAATAAGTGGCACACTTTTTTAGAGTTTCTTAACTTCTCAATTAAGTATATGGTTTGTCATTGCCCACATGTATGTCAAAAATAGTTGTAAAAACCATATTATGATATTTTTGTATCATGCATTTAAACATAAGATCAAGCTCAAATGGAATATGTTTTCAAGATGTCTTTAGAGCAAGCTCTCTTGATTATTTCAGGGTTCATATCAGTTTAGGAATCGTTATAACTTATAAGACCCTCCTTATGGGTTTTGGTATCAGTTGTGTTAGATCATACTTTCTGAGTTTTTGGCATGGGAAAGCCAAAAAGTAAGAAAATTATTTAAAATCAGAGAAATTTGATACATGAAGGCATAGCTTTATGTATTATTTATGTTTTTTTTCCATATTGATTTTGAATGAAATAATATCTTACATTGTTGAATGAATCAAAGAAACACAGTGTTTGGATTGACGTGTATATACATAGAGGTAGTTGACTATCCTTCTCTTCCTCTTCCCTTTTCTTCCTCTATTTTTATCTTTTGATTTCTTTGTATGAAATTCCATGCATTTGCACCAAAACTCTATACTGTTGGTAAGGGTTAATTTTTTGTATACATGTCCCAAAATAGATTGATCTACTTTTATGGTTGAGAGTTAGATTCATGATGATATAATTTTCTTTTGTAAAATCAACTTAAAAAGCTTTCCAAAGAGATTGAACCTGGGTTCTTTCGGGTTGTTTGGATAGGAAGAACTCCTTGGAAGTGAGAAAGTGGAAGGTATATTGTAGAATGTTTTTTGGACTTTATTGCACTTTCGTGTCCACTCCTTCCAAAATGTGTCTAGATAGCCATTATGAAAGAAAGTGATAAAAATGTGAAAGTGCATTATAATATCATAAAATATAATTAATAGGTAACTAAATTGATATATATTTTTTAACATGTTGCCATAATTATTGGACTTGATAATTAAGCATTAGTTATTGAGTATTATTTAATTATCTTAATCACTTCTTTGCTAATAATTAATCATGTCCAATATGATTATATATTACGTAAGAATTATTAATTATTAAAAAATAATTGAAAATATTAATTATATCTAAAATTTTACCCACTACTTGTTATTAGTTTATGGCTTTTATTATGATATTAATTAATTATCGTAGTTATTACACGCCAATTAAGAATTACTTAAGTGTTAATTAAACATTACTAATTATTTACTTAGTATTAAGTATTAGTAGTTAATTAGTTAACATTATTAAAAACAAAATCATTAAACAAACATTAGATGAGAAGTTCCAACACACTTCTGTATGTTTTGAAAAGGTTAATGAGGTCAATAAAACTAACACGTCCGCTTACAACGAGGCTACTACGAAAGGCTACAACTCTCAAAGGATGGACATTGTCATCATTATATGAAAATGCTTCCTAATTTTTCTCAACATTGTGCAAAGAGTAATGCGATTAACACCGACTCGTCGATATCATCATTGATACATAAAGTTTCTGGGTAAACACCAAAATGGAGTTCATATAAAGTTTTTCACTTGGAAGGGATTGCATACTATTCTCGAATCTCGACATGTCATCTAATGGGATTATTCAATATTCACCACAATTTCTTGGTAAGATTTTTTGGTTAAACTTATTGGTTTATTATATTCAGCAGTGCTCTTATTCAATTGACTTAATTTGATGTTTCCGTTTAACTTACATTATTGATTGGTTATATATACATATGATTAGTTACAAATAAGTGGCACACCTTTTTAGAGTTTCTTAACTTCTCAATCAAGTATATGGTTTGTCATTGGCCACGTGTACGTCAAAAATAGTTGTAAGAACCATTTTTTGATATTTTTATCATGCATTTAAACCAAGGTTTAAAGTATCGGCCGATGCCGATACGTATCGGCCGATACCGATACGTATCGGCCGTATCGGATCGGGTTTGGCCACTGCCGATCCGATACAACCCAAAATAATAGGTATCGGCCGATTCGTGACGAATTTTTTTGGTATCGGTCTGTATCGACCGATACGGACCCGATACAGCAGATACAACCGATATTGCCGATATCCACAATTATTTTGTCTTTTTTTTTACTAATTTATTAATAATTATTTAAATATTGCCGATACAGTTGATACCAAAAAATCTGATACTCCGATCCGATACCGCCGATACCGATACCGAGTTTTTGAACCTTGATTTAAACATAAGATCAAGCTCAAATGGAATACATTTTCAAGATGTCGTTAGAGCAAGCTTTCTTGATTATTTCAAAGTTCGTATCAGTTTAGGGATCATTATAACTTGTAAGACTCTCCTTATGGGTTTTGGTACAGATTGTACTTTCTGAGTTTTGGCATGGGAAAGCCAAAAAGTAAGAAAATTATAAAAAACAAGAGACATTTGATATATGAAGGCGTAGCTTTATGTATTATTTATGTTATTTTCCATATTAATTTTGAATGAAATAATATTTTGCATTGTTGAATGAATCAAAGAAACACGGTATTTGAATTGACATGTATATATAGAGGTAGTTGATTATCCTTCTCTTCCTCTATTTTTATCTTTTGATTTCTTTGTATTAAATTCCATGCCTCTACACGAAAACTCTATACTGTTGGTAAGGGTTATATTTTTGTATTATTCAACATGCCCCCAAATAGATTGAAGATGTACTTTTATGGGTTGAGAGTTGAATTCAAGCAGTGATATAGTTTTCTTTTGTTAAATCAAATTAAAATGCTTGGGTTGTTTGGATAGAAAGAACTCCTTGGAAGTGAGAGTGTGGAAGGTATAGTGTAGAAAGTTTTTGGATTTTTTTTTCACTTTCTTGTCCACTCCTTTCAAAATGTGTTTGGATAGCCATTATGAAAGGAAGTTAAAAACTGTGAAGTGCATTATAATATCATAAAATATTATTAATAGGTAACTAAATTGATATAGAATAATTAATATTTTGTCATAATTATTGGAGTTGATAATTAAGCATTAGTTATCGAGTATTATTTAATTATCTTTATCACTTTTTTGCTAATAATTAATCATGTCCAATATGATAATTATTATGTAAGCATTATTAATTATTAAAATATAATTGAAAAATCTTAATTGTGTAGTTTTAAGTACTTTTACCTACTACTTGTTATCAATTTATGGTTTTTATTATGAATATTAATTAATTATCTTAGTTATTATGCGGTAGTTAAGAATTACTTACATGTTAATTAAACCATACTGATTATTTACTTAGTATTAAGTAATAGTAGTTAATTAGTTAACATTATTAAAAACAAAATGATTAAACAAACATTAGAAGAGAAGTTCCTTCCAACTTTTGTATGTTTTGAGAAGGTTAATGAGGTCTACAATAGGGGTGAGCATTATTCGGTTCTGGACCGAAAACCGAACCGAATAAGAGATTCGGTTCGGTTTAAAAAAATCGTTTCGGTTTTGAAAATACTAAATTTTTTTATTCGGTTTCGGTCGAAAACCGAATAAGACTTGTACAATTATGTTAATACCCTCAATTTCATGCAGTGTATATTTTGAAAACAACAATTCAAAGTATGTGTTTTAAATCCTAATTTTGATAATTTATCAGCTAGTCCAACTTTGGGTGCAACTTTGAAATATAACAAACATGTGTATAAAAATTATAATTTTTAGTAAAATTTAACTATGATCCCAATTTTAGGTCCGCCCCATTAATCAATAGAAATAGTTTAACCGAACAAACCGAATAAACCGAATTGATTATTCGGTTTGGTTGCTAATTTAGATTTGGTTTTGGATTTTTAGAATTTCGGTTTATTCGGTTTTGACTATATCGGTTATGTTGAAACCGGATAAACTGAATGCTCACCCCTAGTGTACAAGGCTAAGACGTCCGCTTACAACGAGGTTGCTACCAAAGCCTACGGTTAGGTTACAACGGACGCGTACGATGCAACTACAACAATTACTTCAAGACCCCTCCCTAGCCTAGCTGTCCTTAATTGCTTCTTCCAGAAACCTACCTCTCCAGCCCTTCTTGATCTTTGATTTTTCGACGTCATCTGCATTACTGGCTTGGTTTGCTTGGTTCTCGTCTTTGAAGCTTCTCTACTTCAAAATTTGCTATAGTGTCACGACCTGCACCCGGGTGTTTGGGTACGAGTGCGTGGGTACGCCCAGCCTACGCCGCAGTGTCGGCGGTAGAATGCTGTCTGGAACTTGTACTGTATAACTAACACTTCATAATATAAAGGAAACAAATATTATACTCAATCACAAAACTAAGGTAGGTGAAAACATGCTGTATATATATGTGTATAAAGGTTACAATACAAAATCTTGTATTCATAACTCATACAACTATAGTAAGTCTGCAAACTCTAACTATTGTCATAACTGGGTCTCCTGCTTGCGGCATTCCTCGATCCTTCATGAGGTAAAATCAGGCTCGAAGCTATTTTCCAAAATCCATAATAGATGGGACACAGGTCCTTCTAAGTGCTACCTGAAATATTATCCAATCAGGATTGAACGAGTACAATTCTAATAGCACTTTCAATACATGATAAGGACTATAAAACAGTAATAGAAAAGTAGTATATGATGGATAAATAAACTGACATCAAGGCATAGTAAGAAATGAACAGAGAAAATGTATAAACAGAGAATTTGCCATATATCAACAAGAAAATCTATAGTCACTAAGTGTTTTGAAATACTAGTTTGATTATGTGATCGGCTTAGGATTGCACAATGGGAGCCGGTTAATCATACGTGAAGTGTATGTTTAGCCTTTGCACATGAATTATATTTGCACAGGATTAGGGTATGATCACATATAACTAGCATTTTCCCGCCCCGACTAGCATACAAGAATCACACGAATATCAGGTATTATACAAGATCAAAGTCTAAAAACACAAGATATGCTAGTCCGTGTTTCTTTGTGTCAGGAATCAAATACAACAATACACATGTGTTATAGAAATTATCAGTAAGAAAATCATCAGAGACTGTACTCGCCTGGGGTCCAAAGCGGGTGAAACGGGGTCCAGATAACCTATATCATGAATAATTCACATTAATTGGTGAAATATAATTAAATAGATTTAACCCACTAGATTTCTAGGTTAATTTTATGCTATTTCTGGTTTATAGATGGGACAAATATCTATATAAAATAATGTATATATAACATATATTTATAGATACTTATGTATAGATACGTATATATATATATAGTATATATATATATATATAGATACACATATAAGTAGATACATAGATACATATATAAATACATAGATACACATATATATAAGATATATATATAGATACGTATATAGATACACTATAGTATATGTATATAGATACATATATAGATACATATATATGTATATGATATATATATATATATATATATATATATATATACATATATAGTATACATATATACATATATATATATAGATAATATATAGTATACATATAAATATATAGTATACATATATAGATACATATATAGATACATACATATATACATATATAGATACATATATAGATATAATATGTATATGATATATGTGTAGATATATATAGATGACATATATATATATATATACATATATAGTATACATATATACATATATATGTATATGATATATATAGATATATATAGATATAATATGTATATGATATATGTGTAGATATATATAGATGACATATATATATATATACATATATAGTATACATATATACATAGATATATATACATATATAGATACATATATAGATACATATATATGTATATGATATATATAGATATATATAGATATAATATGTATATGATATATGTGTAGATATATATAGATGACATATATATATATATATACATATATAGTATACATATATACATATATAGATACATATATAGATACATATATATGTATATGATATATATATAATATATATAGATATAATATGTATATGATATATGTGTAGATATATATAGATGACATATATATATATATACATATATAGTATACATATATACATAGATATATAGATAATGTATACTATAATATGTATATGATATATGTGTAGATATATATAGATGACATATATATATATACATATATAGTATACATATATACATAGATATATAGATAATATATAGTATACATATATATAGATACATATATATGTATATGATATATATAGATATATATAGATATAATATGTATATGATATATGTATAGATATATATATATATATATATATATATATAGATTACATATATATATACATATATAGTATACATATATACATAGATAATATATAGTATACATATATATAGATACATATATAGATACATATATATGTATATGATATATATAGATATAATATGTATATATAGTATACATATATATATATATAGATAATATATAGTATACATATATATAGATACATATATATGTATATGATATATATAGATATATATATATATATATATAATATGTATATGATATATATAGATATAGTATACATATATGTATACATATAGATACAAATATATATACATATATGTATATGATATATATAAATATAATATAGTACAGTGTAGTCAAAGGCGCGCCTCAGGCGCGCCTTGCACCTAGGCGCAGGGGTAGCGCCTCAGGGCACTCCAAACGAGGCACAATTCTTAAGGCGCATCTAAGGCGCGCCAAGGTGCGCCTTTTCCGAGCGCCTTGGAATAGCTAAGGCGCGCCTATGCACGCCTTGAAAATCTTGTGAAAAAAATAACATGTTTAGATTGTTTTTTTAATTGTTGTACTGTTTTAGACTGTTTTTTGAACTGATGTACTTTTTTTACTGTTTTCTCTCTCACTCACTCAATTCAAAGTTATTGCAACCTAGACATGGGGAAATTTGAAGCACACACGTTTATCAATGTAGAAATCTGATATATATATATATATATATATATATATATATATATATATATATATATATATATATATATATATATATAATTTTTGCGCCTCGCGTCGCTCGGACGCGCGCCTTAAGTGCGCCTTGCGCCTCGGGCGATTTGGACCCTTTGCGCCTCGAGTGCGCCTTGCGCCTTTGACTACCTTGATATAGTATACATATATAATGTATATGATATATATAGATATAATATAGTATATATATATATATATATATAGATATATAGATATATAGTATACATAGATATAGTTTACATATATACATGTATACATAGATATATAGATATATATATATAAATATATATATAATATATATAGCTGCTGCGGTGCTACTGCTGCGCGCTGCTGCTGCATCGACTGCTATGCGCTGCTGCTGCGTGCAGCTGCTGCTCCTGCAACTGCAACTGCAGCTGCTGCTCTGCGCGTTGCTGCTCCTGCAACTGCAGCTGCTGCTCTGCGCTGCGCGCTGCTGCTGCAGCTATTGCTCTGCTGCTGCAGCTCTGCTGCTGCGCGCTGCTGCTGCAGCTACTGCTTGCTTCTTCCCTTGACACACACACATATCTATCCTAGTTAGAGTTTATAAAACAAATGAAGAGGATTACCTTGCTAATATGTTTGAGGGAGATGAGGGATGGTGAGTGAAAGAGGGTGGGGTGGTGTTTATATAGAAAAATGAGGGGGTTAGATATTTTTATAGTAAAGTTACCATTTTGCCCTTTAACTAATTCAATTTGGATTTCTCTTCTTATGAAGAGGAATCCAAATTGAATTTGACTTCCTAATATATATATATATATATATATTTAATGAAGATTATAAATCTACCCCCCTTAGAAAAATTTTGTCCTCGAAATTTAAAGTAGATCATAAAAAAAGAAAGAAGAAATACCTCAAAATTCAAAGAGGTATGGGTATCGTTCACGCATCTCGTCCTCTCTCTCCCAAGTAGATTCACCCGAGGAGTGATGACTCCAAGCGACACGAACAAATAAAATCGTCCGGTTACGCAACACCTTTTCTCTGCGATCTAGTATCTCTACGGGCTGCTCTTGGTAGCTGAGGCTCGGTCATATTTCAATCTCTGAGTGATCTAATACGTGGTTAGGATCAGCCACGTATCGTCTCAACTGGGATACATGAAACACGTTATGTACTCCCTCTAATGTAGATGGCAAAGCTAGCCGGTAGGCTACGACACCGACCATTTCGGTAATACTGAAGGGCCCGATAAACCTTGGACTGAGCTTCCCGCTTCTCCCGAAACGAATCGTGCCACGTGGTGGAGAGATTCGCAAGAACACCAACTTACCAACCTCGAACTCTAACGGTCTCCGGCGACTATCGGACCAGTGCTTCTGTCTGTCCTAAGCCACACGAAGTCTTTCTCTAATCTGCTTTACCTTCTCCGCAGCATCTACTACCATTTCTGGTCCCAACAATGCTCGCTCGCCTATGTCGTCCCAAGATAATGGGGTACGACATCTTCAGCCGTACAGAGCCTCGAAAGGAGACATCTCGATGCTTGCCTGATAACTATTGTTGTATGCAAACTCCACCAGATGAAGATGATCCTCCCAAGATCCTCCGAAATCTAGTACACAAGTGCGTAGCATATCCTCGAGAGTCTGAATAGTCCTCTCTGACTGCCCGTCTGTCTGGGGGTGATATGCAGTACTGAACTTGAGCTGAGTGTCCAAACTCGCCTGCAAACTCCTCCAGAAATGAGAAGTGAAATGACTATCCCGATCCGAGACTATGCTGACGGGAACCCCATGTATCCTGACGATCTACCTCACATACATCTCTGCCAGCTTCTCAGTAGACAAACCCACATTAAAAGGCAAAAAGTGGGCTGACTTGGTCAACCTGTCAACGATGACCCAAATTGCGTCTTTTCCTCCTGGAGATCGTGGAAGTCCGGACACAAAATCCATAGTAATGTGCTCCCACTTCCATTCTGGAATCGGTAATGGCTGAAGTAAACCTCCTGGCCTCTGCCTCTCGGCTTTTACTTGCTGGCACACTAAGCATCTGGATACAAACTGTGCCACTTCCTTCTTCATGCCATACCACCACACACTCTCTCGCATATCCCGATACATCTTGTTGGCACCTGGATGTATGGAATACTGAGAGCGATGCGCTTCCTGTAACACCTCACGCAGCTCCCCACTAGGCACACACAATTTAACACCATGCCACAAATAACCATCCTCAGCAATAGTGAAATCATCCTCCAATCCTGCTCTCACCTGAGCTCTGATGCTCCTCAGAGATACATCTTCATACTGGGCTGCCTTGATCCTGTCCATCAACTCTGAGTGTATCTGCAACCCCCACATCTGCATAGCAAAACCAGGAACTATCACCTCCATGCCCAAGCTCTCCAAGTCCTCCAACAAATACCGATCCTGTGCCAACAACATAGCTACCAGATACCTGCTCAAGGCATCGGCAACTACATTGGCTTTCCCAGGATGATACTGCAAAGATATGTCAAAATCCTTCATCAGTTCCAACCACCGACGTTGCCTCATGTTCAACTCCTTCTGAGTGAAAACGTACTTCAAGCTCTTGTGGTCTGTGAAGATCTCCACACGCTCTCCGTACAAATAGTGTTTCCACAACTTCAGGGCAAAGATGACTGCTGCTAACTCCAAATCGTGGGTATGATAGTTTTTCTCATGAGGACATAATTGCGTGGATGCATAGGCAATCACTTTCCCATTCTGCTGAAGAACACAATCCAAACCTTTCCCCGATGCATCACTATAAATAGTGAAACCTCCAGACCCTGATGGCAACGTCAAAATAGGAGCACGTCAACCTCTTCTTCAATTCCTCAAAAGTAACCTGACACTTCTCTGTCCAAACAAACTCTACATCTTTCCGAGTGAGTTTAGTCAAAGGCTCTGCAACTCGAGAGAAATCTTTCACGAACTTTCTGTAATATCCAGCCAATCCTAAGAAGCTTCTAATTTCTGCAGCAGAGCTTGGAGTGGCCCAAGATTCTACGGCAGCAATCTTCTTTGGATCAACTGATATTCCATCTCCAGTCACTACATGTCCGAGAAACTCCACTTTGTTTAAGAAAAACTCACATTTAGAGAGTTTTCCATTGAGCTTCCCCTTCCTGAGAGTTTCAAGCACTATCCTTAAATGCTTCTCGTGTTCTTCTAGCGTCTTTGAGTATACAAGGATATCATCTATAGACACTACCACGAACTTGTCCAAGTACTGATGGAATACCTTGTTCATCAAGTTCATGAAGACTGCCGGGGCATTAGTTAACCCGAACGGCATCACCAAGAACTCGTACTGGCCATATCGAGTCCTGAATGCAGTCTTCGGAATATCTTCCTTTTTCACCTTTACTTGATGATATCCGGATCTCAAGTCAATCTTTGAAAATATCTTCGCGCCACTCAACTGATCGAAGAGATCATCTATTCTCGGCAACGGATATTTGTTCTTGATTGTGAGGTTGTTCAGGGCCCTGTAATCGATGCACATCCGCACCGATCCATCCTTCTTTGGCACAAAAAGTACCGGGGCTCCCCAGGGCGACGAACTTGATCTGATGAATCCCTTGTCGTCTAATTCATCGATCTGTTTCTTTAGCTCCGCCAGCTCATTGTTGTTGATCCGGTAGACATGCTGCGATATTGGTTCTGCTCCCGGTATTAGGATGCAATAGTTCTTTCTCCTCCATTATAGCTTTGCAAAGAATTCTACGATCTGGCTTCTCTGTCTTTCTAGCAAACTCGAACTCCGGCTCTCCTGGATGCCGAAACAGCACACGACCTCTGCGGCAGTCAATGCTAGCGAAATGCATACCCAACCAATCTATTCCAAGGACAATGTCAAAACTTGGAAGTGGCATTACGAGTAAGCTAGCAGACAAAATACGGTCTCCCAATGTAACGTGATACCCCTTGCAAACATCACTGACCAGGATGATGCCTCCCCCAGTCGTGATCTTACAGTTTCTACTCAAGGGTTCCACTACTAAATTATGCTTAAGTACAAAAGACACATATATGAAATTATGGGATGCACCAGAATCAAATAATGCTATGGCTGGAATAGAATCGAGAAGAATAGAACCTGCTATAACATCACCGGTGGGCTCAGTTTTCTCGACAGTTGTAGCAAAAGCTATGCCCTGCTGAGGAGCTCCCCTCTGCTGGTGCTGGACAAATTGCTGCTGTTGTGTTGGAAGTGGAGGTCCCCTCTGCTGTTGTGCCACATGTGGCTTAGCTGGTCCCTTTTGATTTGTTGCACCTCGAATATGACAGTTGTTTACATGATGTCCCGCAGATCCACAATATAGACAGACTCCAAGTCTTTTTTTGCATATTTTCCAGGAATGTCCCAGTTTCTTGCAAAAAATGGCAAAAAATGGGTCTGCTGGATCTGTTTTTGAGGATGCGGCTGAGCCAAAAATCTAGTTGGAAGACAATATTGCTGCTGATGTTGGAAAGTTCTCGGCTGAAAATGGGAACGTTTTGCTGGTCCCGTGTTGCTGCCGCCTTCGAACGCATTCCGGTCCCGCTTGGGTTTAAAGTCCATGTCCACCTCGATCCTCTGGGCTTCTGCAACAATCCCAACAAAAGTCGTGATACTAGAGGATAATGACTCGAATTTCCTGAGCCAAGCCTTGCCGGAATCTGCGGGTTCGGTCCTCCGGATCTCTCACCATATATTCTGTGAATCGGCTCAGCCTGCCGAATTCTGCAACATATTCATCTACTGAGAGACTACCCTGCTCAAGTTCTGGAATTGTTTTTCCAGAACGCCCTTGGCTACTGCGGGAAAGAACTTATGTTTGAAAATGTGTTTGAACTGGTCCCAAGTTAGATCTGGATCAGCAAGTCTGGGCTCATTTCTGAACCAAGTGCGGGCGATATCGTGAAGCTGCAAGCCTACAGCCTCTACCTTCAGATCTTCTGGTATCCAAGCAACCCGCATAATTTGCTCGATATCCTCGAGCCATTCATCCGCGTATAAGATCCCTTCAGTTTCTTTGAACTCCCGATGAGCCATCTTCTTGAAGTCCAAGATATTGTCCATTTTCTGTTGAACAGGCTGTTGTTGCTGAGATGCAAACTTCTCCATAGATGCCAAAGCCATATGATGGGAACTCTCAATGCTTTCTTGCATCATTTTTGTTTGTTTCCTCTGGGCCTCAGTCTGAGCCCTCTGCGTCTCCAGCATACATCTGAAGAGCTCGTATAAATGTGTTCCTTCAGTGGGCATGCCTCCAGTGTTCGATTGTACACCTCCTTGGGATAGAAGTGAAGGAGGAGAAGGAAGATATTCAGAGACAACTGGAGCGGCTTCTGCAGTTGCTCCTGAACAACCAGGTGCTCTGGTCTCCCGTGTCCTTCTGGAATATGTTATGGGTGTCATTCTGGAATATGATAAAACAATAAGGAGACATCATTAAGACACAAGATAAGATATTATTTGAGGACAGAAATTGGAGAAGATATCAAGTCATTCAGGGTGACCAAGATTAGTAAATTTAATCCAAAGTTAAAATTCCTAGTTGTGATTGAGTATTTCCTATTCCTAATATCCTATATCCTATTGCAGGCTCGTAATAGTACTCTAGTCATAAGTACTATTACGACATCGCACTTCTTGCGAAGTCTGACCTGCATGGGCCACCATAAAAACGTGTCACGACCCGCACCCGGGTGTTTGGGTACGAGTGCGTGGGTACGCCCAGCCTACGCCTCAGTGTCGGCGGTAGAACGCTGTTTGGAACTTGTACTGTATAACTAACACTTCATAATATAAAGGAAACAGATATTATACTCAATCACAAAACTAAGGTAGGTGAAAACATGCTGTATATATATGTGTGTATAAAGGTTACAGTACAAAATCTTGTATTCATAACTCATACAACTATAGTAAGTCTGCAAACTCTAACTATTGTCATAACTGGGTCTCCTGCTTGCGGCCTTCCTCGATCCTCCAGAGGTAAAATCAGGCACGAAACTATTTTCCAAAATCCATAATAGATGGGACACAGGTCCTTCTAAGTGCTACCTGAAATATTATCCAATCAGGATTGAACGAGTACAATTCTAATAGCAGTTTCAATACATGATAAGGACTATAAAACAGTAATAGAAAAGTAGTATATGATGGATAAATAAACTGACATCAAGGCATAGTAAGAAATGAACAGAGAAAATGAATAAACAGAGAATTTGTCATGTATCAACAAGGAAATCTATAGTCACTAAGTGTTTTGAAATATTAGTTTGATTATGTGATCGGCTTAGGATTGCACAATGGGAGCCGGTTAATCATACGTGAAGTGTATGGTTAGCCTTTGCACATGAATTATATTTGCACATGATTAGGATATGATCACATATAACTAGCATTTTTTTGCCCCGACTAGCATACAAGAATCACACGAATATCAGGTATTATACAAGATCAAAGTCTAAAAACACAAGATATGCTAGTCCGTGTTTCTTTGTGTCAGGAATCAAATACAACAATACTACATGTGTTATAGAAATTATCAGTAAGAAAACCATCAGAGACTGTACTCGCCTGGGGTCCAAAACGGGTGAAACAAGTCAGAATGTGACGGGGTCCAAATAACCTATATCATGAATAATTCACATTAATTGGTGAAATATAATTAAATAGATTTAACCCACTAGATTTCTAGGTTAATTTTATGCTATTTCTGGTTTATAGATGGGACAAATATCTATATATATATATATATATAGATACACATATAAGTAGATACATATATAAATACATATACACATATATATATAGATACGTATATAGATACACTATAGTATATGTATATAGAGACATATATAGATACATATATATGTATATGATATATATAGATATAATATGTATATGATATATATATAGATATAATATGATATATATAGATATATATAAATTACATATATATATATACATATATACATATATACATAGATATATAGATAATATATAGTATACATATATAGATACATATATATGTATATGATATATATAGATATAATATGTATATGATATATATATAGATATAATATGATATATATATAGATATATATATAGTATACATATATACATAGATATATAGATAATATATAGATACATATATAGATACATATATATGTATATGATATATATAGATATATATAGATATAATATGTATATGATATATGTATAGATATATATAGATTACATATATAGTATACATATATACATAGATCTATAGATAATATATAGTATACATATATATAGATACATATATAGATACATATTTATGTATATGATATATATAGATATATATAGATATAATATGTATAGATATATATAGATTACATATATGTATACTCTATATACATAGATATGTAGATAATATATAGTATACATATATATAGATGCATATATAGATATATATATAATATGTATATGATATATATAGATATATATAGATATAGTATATATAGATACATTTTTATACATATAGATACAAATATATATACATATATGTATATGATATATATAAATATAATATAGTATACATATATAATGTATATGATATATATAGATATAATATAGTATACATATATAGATATATATATATATATATAGATATATAGTATACATAGATATAGTTTACATATATACATGTATACATGTATACATAGATATATAGATATATATATAAATACATATATATAATATATATAGCTGCTGCGGTGCTACTGCTGCGCGCTGCTGCGGTGCTACTGCTGCGCGCTGCTGCTGGTGGTGCGCGCTGCTGCTGCTGCAGCGACTGCTATGCGCTGCTGCTGCTGCTGCTCCTGCAACTGCAGCTGCTGCAGCTATTGCTCTACTGCTGCTGCGCGCTGCTGCTGCGCGCTGCTGCTGCAGCTCTGCTGCTGCACGCTGCTGCTGCAGCTACTGCTGCAGCTACTGCTTGCTTCTTCCCTTGACACACACACATCTATCCTAGTTAGAGTTTATAAAACAAATGAAGAGGATTACCTTGCTAATATATGTTTGAGGGAGATGAGGGATGGTGAGTGAAAGAGGGTGGGGTGGTGTTTATATAGGAAAATGAGGGGGTTAGATATTTTTATAGTAAAGTTACCATTTTGCCCTTTAACTAATTCAATTTGGATTTCTCTTCTTATGAAGAGAAATCCAAATTGAATTTGACTTCCTAATATATATATATATATATATATATATATATATATATATATATATATATATAATGAAGATTACATATAGGAAATAGCTATTAGTAGTTATGCAATATTTTATTTTTATATGTGATGTTGTAGTTCGCCTAACACACATTGGGTTTTGGAGATTCGAAAAACTAAAACAGGAGAAATGGTGGTATGGTGATCTTTCATGACTCACTTCTTTGCTTCATATTATACTTTAAGGCGAGGTTTAAAATTGGGCATTACTGACATCCTGTAGTTGTTAGATTTGAGTCGAACTAATCTGCAAATCCACGGCCAAATTGGTATCGGTTGGTACCTTTAGTTTATCTTAATACTGGTTAGATCGGTTTCGGTCTTTCAGATATTTAGGCCTCTATGCCTAAAGTAGCCAAAATTTGCAGGGACTATCCAAAGTGGTCTAGGAAAACTTGCCATAAAATTTCAAAACTGGCCCAGGTCTCAAAATTTCCTGAAACAAGGTCAAAACTGGCAGAAACTTTCAAAATTATACTAAAACTGGCCAAATTTGGGTGATTGATTCAGGCTGTTACATGTTTACTAAAGAACCTTTTTGAGCGTATATATGGTAACTTGGGTATTATATATGCATTATCATGTTGTAGTTTCTTAAAATCATATAACTAAGCAGCTATTCGTGAAAACTAGGACAGAACTACGTAAATATTTTATAAAATTATGTTTCATTTCTTATATTTTGGTTAAGTTTGTAAGGTGTTGAAACAATTTTGAAGTGAAGCTTGAAACTCCAATACTGTTATCTGAAACTGAGGAAACTGTTAAACTACCAATATTGATACTCATAGAGAGGTTGCTGTGAGATACTGATTGCATGGTTGTAAACCTTGCTATAAGGGGATTACAATTAGGAATATAACAGGTATTAGTTAATTGGCCACATAGTAGTATGATACTAAGCAGGAGGAAAAAGTATGATGAAATGAAGTAACTTGGAAATCTGTAGATCACTTGCAGCATGTTTTAGAAAAACTTCCCTGCTATCTAGTCACTCTAAGATGTTTAACCTTCTAACATCTAAGATTGCTAAGGAGAACACAAGTGTAAAGAGCATAAAATGCGTTTAAGCTGTACTAGTATATATGCATGTGCACGTATTTTATACTACTAGGAAAGAAGAAATAATAGTATTATAGATTATTATATTATTATAGGAAGACTAAAAGACATCCACGTTAATTATCTAAACTTATTATTAAATTAGTATTATATATATATTATTTTATACATATATGTAAGGCTATTTAGGAAGATCAAAAGATAGCTTCCTTAATTACCTATTTGTCCCTATTAACTTAAATAAACAATTTAGTTAGTAAACATATGCAAGTGTACATTTAGAAAAGTTTCACGGTGAAGCTCAACTATTCCCATTATATAGTACTATAGATATTGTTATCATGCTTTGTGCATATGTGGGTGTTGTATCTTTTAGGGGCTGTTTGGACTGGGCTGCAAGTGGGGTTAAATAAGGGAGTTTCGTGAAAGTGAGCGGTGAAATGCTGGCTTATAGCGTTTGGTTACGCACGGGAACTGGACTGCGAGTGTCCCATCCCTGACACTCAACAGTGCCTTGTCCCCTTTCATCCTTCACTTCTCACCTACGGTCCTAAAGAGGCGTAACTCCTTAGAGCCTCCCCTTTTTTGCTGCACACTTGCAACTCTTCACCGTTGGTAAGTCCGTGATCACCTTCTCCTCCTCCTCCTGCCATCTAGGTGAGCATGTTCTTCTCCAATGTTTCCAGCGATGATTTTTGTTGCATACTTGCAACTCAGAAAAAAAAATAGGGTAAATTTCTGTGGTTTTTTTTTTCAATTTATTTGTTGTCTTTAATCTTTCGGTCTATATATGAAACCAGATCTGTTCTAATAAACCAGATCTTGGTGAAAAATCGACATAAAAATGAAGAAATATTAGAAAAAACCTAGTTCTTGCATGTGGTTTGTTAGAAAAAAATCTAGATATGTTGGAAACGACAAGTATTTCAGGCTTGCATGCTTGTGGGTTGGTAGAAAAAACCTAGATCTGTTGAAAAAAAATGTAGATCTGTTGGAATAAACCTAGTTCTTGCATGTGGCTTGGTAGAACAAATCTTTATATCTACAACGGTTTATTTGATAAATTACCATAGTTCTTGTATGTGGCTTGCATGTTTGTGGGCCAATTACGAACATAATTAAATTTAGGTCTGGTATGATATAAATCTGTACAAGCATTTCAGGCTTTTGTACTATTTCTTTGCAGGAGTTGGCTTTGAATGAAGATTATAAGATATGATGAGGAAAGTGTTACCTCAATTAGAAGTTAAAGTTGATGGCCTCCCCTACCAATATGGTGATGGATGGAGGTAGCCTACTTTTAGCTTAGTTTTAGACTATGATGAGAAATGTGCTACCTTTGAGTCTAAAATATAGACCCGTCCCGATTTCACAAATGAGTGCTAAATATCTGCCCCTCGATTGGAAGCTAAAGTTTATGGCATCCCCCACCAATTTGGTGCTGGATGGAGGTAGCGAACTTTCTTAGCTTAATTTTAGACTATGATGAGGAAGGTGTTACCTTTGAGTCTAAAACATAGACCCGTCCCGATTTCACAAATGAGTGCTAAATTGCTGTCCCTCGATTGGAAGCTAAAGTTGATGGCCTCCCCCACCAATTTGGTGTTGGATGGAGGTAGCCAACTTTTTTAGCTTAATTTTAGACTATGATGAGGAAGGTGTTACCTTTGAGTCTAAAACATAGACCCGTCCCGATTTCACAAATGAGTGTTAAATTGCTACCCCTCGATTGGAAGCTAAAGTTGATGTCCTCCCCCACCAATTTGGTGCTGGATGGAGGTAGCCAACTTTTTTAGCTTAATTTTAGACTATGATGAGGAATGTGTTACCTTTGAGTCTAAAACATAGACCCTCAAATATAACTGATATTTGATCCAAGTTTTTGTTGGCTCTATAACTATGGAGTTGCAAATTTGCTTCTTTATATATGTTTATTTTTAGAATTTTCCAAATTTGGTTCATTTTATTTTTGGGTTTGTTAGTTGCATTTATGATCTGGGTTGCACAATTGGTTCTTTCGTTCGTATGGATTGTTATTCTTTTTATGATATGGGTGTTCTTAATTATGTGGGAAGTTGGTATCTTTTTTATTACTATGTTTGCTTGTTACTTGTTAGAGCCATTTTGTTACAATTGCTACTTCTTTTGGTCGATTTTTAGTTGTTCTTGGTTTAAAGTGGTAAATATAATTTATGAGAAAAGTTGGTCACTGTTAACTATTATGTGCTTGTTACAGTCAATTGGGCTACTAGTGATTTTATTACTATGTCTGCTTGTCATTTGTTAAAATTCGAGTTTAGTTGTTTTTATGTTCTGGGTTTTCTCATCCTTTTGGGTAATGATACACTGCCCTTTGTTGGCAATGATGACTGTCATTTGTTTACAAATTGTGGCAAATGCATCCTTTGTTGGCTTTGTTGGTTCAGTTTTTTGCATGTTGAAGCATGCTAGATAAAATGCTTTGTTGGTTCAGTTTGCTTCATTGGAGTATCTGTTTTCTGGCTAAAAACGGCTACAGTTTTGTGAGTATCTGCTCTATGATAATATTCTACATTCTTCATTTTTTTAGTATCAGATTTGAAGAAGCTGGGACTAAACTCTGAGCCCGTACAGTCCCTATATAATTTCCTTTTGTGACTATACTCTGATATTTTTTTACGTATCAGATTTGAAGTATCTGATCTATTATAATAGTCTACATTCTTCATTTTTTTGTGGCTTAATAATTTTCTTTGCTTAATTTATTCAATGCCATACATTCCCTATATAATTTCCATACATTCCCTATATAATTTTGGAGTATCATTCTTTTTTGGAGTATCAGTTAATTTAAGAAGCTTTTGGAGTATCAGTTAATTGTTGGGTATCACTCTTTTTGGAGTATCATACACTCCATACAGTCCCTATATAATTTTTGGAGTATCAGCAAATTGTTGGGTATCAGTTGTATGATTGGTAACAATACCAAATTTTCTGTCCAGCCTCTTTTTGGTATATATCTATGATAGCTTACACCACTTGGATACTTGAGTATCCAAATTTTATGTCCAGGCCTCATTTTGGTATATATCTGTGATAGCTAACATGTTCCACTTGGATACTTGTATAGCTTACATGTTCCATTTGGATAATTATGTGAAAACAATTATTGAGCTCTTGTAGGCATTGCTTGGGCAATGTTGTTCAGATACATTCAGCCTACTTTATCTCTGGGATTACACTGTTGGATTACTATATATTGTTTTACATTATTTAAAGGAATTATTGATGTGATTGGATAACATTCTCAGGTGGATTTCTCTACAATGGCAAATGCATTTTTAATATGGATTACCAATTCGATTATTAGAAGACCTGGGAATGAAGCTCCTTGATTTTTTCGAAATGTTATTTCTTTCCTGCTTGCAGTTTAGCCGAATTTTGGTTAACTGCTACATTGTGCTCTGTCATATATTTTCTTCATTTTTATCTGGATTAGTAGAATAAATTTAATGCAATTTTCACGACAATCCAATGTCGGTTATCATTCATTTTGAGTATATGACTGAGTTTCACTACTTGGATTTACTAGACTTGAGAATCAAGCTCTCTGATACTTTACAGTATCATTCTTTTTATATATGGCCTGTGACAGAAAGATTCAAATGATATGAACTCATGGTCAAATGGAGTATAAGTTTCAGTATCATTCTTTTCATGCAAGCTATTTTTTTAGTATGATTTTCAGTATCAGTATTGCAATACCTGCTTTTAATTTGTTGGATACAAGCTATTGTGACATGGATTATGATGGATGCGGGCTATTGTGACCTGTATCATTTTGAGTATCAGTATTGCAATACCCTTGGTATCTGAGAAGGGGAATGTTGAATGTCTTTCGATTCCGTATCTTAGTTTAGAATTTGTTGGAGGGATTTTCTATAGAAAATTTTGTCATCTTTTCTCTTCATTGAGACGATCTTACATTGGAAGCAAATGAACTTTGTTTTTTGGACCATTCATTTATTTTTTGTACTTTCATACTGAAATTTTATTTCAAGCAACTCATTTTCTGATAGGTACCATGAATTAGACTTTGGTGCCAAGTGGGTTTTAACAACCATGAAAAAATTCCATGAGTATCAGGTTTTTTTTAAAGTATCAGTTACTCGTATGGACAAGAAGATAAATGGAGTTCATATACAGTTTTTTCTTGAATGGGATTGTAGACCATCTGATCTCGACATTTCATCTAATGGGACTATTCAATATTCACCACAATTATTTGGTAAGATTTCCTGGTTAAACTTATTGCTTTATTATATTCAGCAATGCACTTATTCAATTGTTTTAATTTGATGTTTCCGTTTAACGTACATTATTGATTGGTTATATATACATTGGATTGGTTACAAATAAGTGGCATACCTTTCTAGAGTTTCTTAACTTCTCAATTAAGTATATGGTTTGTCATTGCCAACGTGTACGTCAAAAATAGTTGTAAAAACCATATTATGATATATTCTTTATCATGCATTTAAACATAAGATCAAGCTCAAATGGAATATGTTTTCAAGATGTCGTTAGAGCAAGGTTTCTTGATTATTTCATTGTTCATATCAGTTTAGGGATCGTTATAACTTATAAGATCATCCTTATGGGTTTTGGTATCAGTTGTTTCAGATCATACTTTCTGATTTTTTAGCATGGGAAAGCCAAAAAGTTAGAAAATTATTAAAACAACCAGAGAAATTTGATACATGAGGGCGTAGCTTTATGTATCATTTAAATTATTTTTCCATATTGATTTTGAATGAATTAAAATTTTGCATTGTTGAATGAATAAAAGAAACACGGTATTTGAATTGACATGTATATATAGAGGTAGTTGACTATCCTTCTCTTCCTCTTCCCTTCCCTTCCCTTCCCTTTGAGTCTCTTCCTCTATTTTTATCTTTTGATTTCTTTGTATTAAATTCTATGCCTTTTGCACCAAAACTCTATAATGTTGATAAAAGTTATCTTTTTGTATTATTCAACGTGCCCCCAAATAGATTGAAGATCTACTTTTATGGGTTAATCATAGTTGGATTCAAACAGTGATATAATTTTGTTTTGTAAAATCAACTTAAGAAGTTTTCCAAAGAGGTTGAACTTGGGTTCCTTGGGGTTGTTTGGATAGAAAGAACTCCTTGGAAGTTTAAATTTTCTAAGAAAAGAACTCACTTATGTGTATGAACAAAGATACATGCTGTCTCTTGAGGGTCACCTTGTAGATGTCCAAGATACATACATAGATACCAGTTCAGCACATGACCTTTAACATGCGACTAGAGGCACAATTGATGCCACTATGTGAGTGAAAAGAATAGTAGCTATGGTACTGAATTCAATGTTTAGTCCATTCTGTATCATACTGTTATTTGACCAATGTAGGAAGATTCAAGTCGTAAGCGACATATATCCCAATACATGATGTACAATCAATGTGGGGAATGCTCAACTCACATATTGAAATATGTAGGGGGATTGTTGGAGTTTGGTTTGAAAATGGTCTCTAGAAGTCCAAACCAACTCTCCATGATGTGGCAAACCCCAAGTTAGTATTTCAATATGTGTATCATCATTTATTGTCTTGCACACATAGGGAGTTATAGTCCATGTGGTTGGTATGACGGGGAGTTCTACTAGAGGACAAGATTCAAATCCTCCACGGAACAAGTATTTATGTCATCTATTTATTGAAAATTTTCCTTTAGAGCTATGCCCCAAAGGGACTCTCTTAGTTGTTATTTTGTTCTCGTCTCGGATTCTTGTCTTCTTTCACTATGGCTTGATACCCACTTAGTATAGTTATATTCACCTGATAACCTGCTTAAGTATGGTCACATGATGTTTTGATGTTTCGTTTTATATGTATATGCATTGTTTTATCCGCTTTCACTTATACACACTTGTACATGCTTTCCAATTACATTAACTTGATGCTTAGCTAGCATATGTATAGTTTTCCTGACTGTTCTATAATTATACATGATTGCTTGGTAGTTAATTGCCTACATAAGTGGTGTAGCTTAACTTGCTTGTAATCCTCTTAATTGTTCATTTGCGTGCGCAGCTTGCGTGTTTTTGCTTGAGTACGATGATTGTTGTTAGTGTGAGTAGTATTTCTAACCCTAGTGGTAGGGTCGTGGACCTACGTCTAGAAACTGTCTGAGTGTTACTGATTGCATGTTTGACATTAGTGTTTGTTCATTTTTGCATATAATATATAGAGCGGGATACCAATAGTATGTCAGTTTGTGTAATATGAGTCAGGGGTACCCACTATTGTATGACAATCGTCACTGTTTATGAGAGCTTTATTTTTCATGTGTTCACGACTTGCTAGACTTGTCATGTGTGTCTTGCCTTATGATCAAGCTGATGATCATTTAGCGCCTACTTGCTCAACATGTTTGATCATGCTAGCCCTGATCGGATGGACACGTTCATCCTCGTAACCTCTTGATAGTATCTATCCCTCCGTGCATCGACATACAAGGTCGATATTCCGGATATCCGACATACAAGGTCGATATTTCGGATATCCACTATTCAGGAATCAAGATAAATGATTAAGTATTAATTACTAGATTATTCACATAGTTGCATGGGGAGGGGAGAATCCCTAGTTTCATAGCGACCTTGTTCAACAACTTATTACTTGCCAGAGATAAATCTATCGACCCTAATGACGTTACATTCCGCACCTCTGAATGCAGATTTACTTATCGTGTTTTGTTCTTTGTGCACATGTCTGACCTTTTTTGCTTTATTGCCTTACCGACGCTCCACAGCGACTATTCTGGATAGAATCATATGTTTACGGATGCACATCCCCAGGCTCTATTGAGGATAGCCTTTGAGCTTGTTTTTATTAGACTATGTTGTGAGGGGATTCTCAACTTACATTAGTAATTAGGCTCACATAGGTAGCTTACAATAGCAACCCCTAGGACTTTTGTTGCATGGTATGCTTGCCTTAGTAGGATAGCTTGTCTTTTCTAATATGCTTGATTGCTAGTTTGCACTCATGTCTTTTCTGCCTCGTCAACACATTGGTACCGTGCTTGTCTTTACATTTCTGCCTTTACTGCATTTCTTTCCTGTATTTGTGTTTTGCGTTTTGCTATCATCTTGGGCTTCGTTTGTGGCATTCTGCTAGGTGGGGTCTGATTTATCATGGTTCAAGGTTCTAAACGGTGGTAGGCGGGTGCACGTCGGAAATAGTCCGCCAACCGCCTAGGCCGCCTAGGCGGTTGATACATTTTGGATTTTTTTTTACTATTTTACCACAGTTTTTTGCATTATATACATATTTTAAAGATGTTTCATGCATAACTATGTTGTAGAACAAAGATTTATTAAGTTTTAGACTTGTAAAAGTGAACCATAGGCCCATAATGCTTGCAAAATCGTTTGGCCAAAACATCTTTTTTAGGTACCTACGCTGCCAAAGCTCCGTTGGCTGTCTACTCCATCGTCTACCGAAAAGCGGTGCGGAGAGAGACCGCCTATTGCCTAGGCGCCGCCTAGGCGGTCGAGGCGGCCGCCATTTAGAACACTGTCATGGTTTCACATTTAGAGCCCGAGAATAACGGAACATGACTACATGAATCCCTTCGTGGCTTAAAAATAATAATCAGAGAACTATTAGATTCAACATGAATTTATGGTTTGATTTGTATAAATATCTGTCATGTCTTTTTTATTCAATTTCTTAGCTTTGGTTTAGAATTGAAAGTGTTAAAAAGCTTTAGGTTTCAAACTTCACATCATCTTAGATCACTCATTGTGAACAATCCTCATGACTCTTATTAATAAAATCATTAGTGTTTTCACTCAATTTCCATATTATTTGTGGAGTCATTCTTTGTACCTAGACCAAATGGTGGAGCTTTGTTAATAAATGTTCCAAGGAATCATCATCATCCAAGCCTTCTTCTCCCATCAGAAATGGTCAGCTATGGAGCACGAGAAAGCTGTTCAAAATAGTTTGCCAAGCTTTTGTGTTCAGATTCTTATTTTAGGATTAACATAAGCCGCATAATGCTATTTTGAAACTTTTTTTCATTCATTTATAGGTCCCTGTGATGTACTTATTCTGAAAGGTGATGGTGTACCTTTTTCTGGTCCTATATATCTTTTAATGTTGCTCCCAATCATATCAATTGATTTTTATGATTCCCATGATTAGAAGACACTTAGTTTAAAATCTAAATTTGATACCTTGATGATAGTTTAATTTGGACGTCGACTGCCCTGCCCCATTTTCATTATTTCTATACGTTAACTGTCCTATACTACAACTATAATTTGTTAAACCATCAAACCATGCAATCATGCCATTGTGCTTGATTATTTAGCTTTGTCATAATCTTTTGGTTCTACGTTGTACGGCAACAATTTCTGGTGAAGGAAAGCTGTTGAAAGTCATCTAATGAGTTACATCTTGTTGAAAAATAGGCTAGGAACATTTGTATATCTCAAAGACATAAGTTCTCTTGAATTTGTGAACCTATTCTAAGGTTTCTGCACCTATTCAGCACTTGTTGCCTCCATTCTCAGTGTTTCTCATGGGTCTATGTGCTGATGCACCATAGGAAATAAATCTTGACGTAATGATTTCCCATTTTGAAATAGCCGTCTTGCTGCTAATTTTGGATTTCATGCACCTCCTTTTATTGCTTGATGTTGTATTCCCTGTCTGGAGTTCCATAATGCGGCTGATGCCATAACACTTGAAAGAATAATTTCTTTTAACATGTTTTACTTGCTCTTATGGATAATCCTGTTCTTGTTCCAGAATTCAATTTGGATTCTGATAAATGTCCACACCATTTCAGGAATGCAAAGCAGTCTTTTACGCCTTGAGCTTGCAAATATTCTTTTCCTGGATTTACTTGACCAGTCATCTCTGTAAGTCAGTAGTCTATCCAACCTTTTCCTGTGTACTTCTAGTTCATGCGACCCTTGCTTCTACAAGTAAAACAAGTTGCCAACAATTTGAAAATCAAGCTTAACATGTAAATTAGTATTATACATTTGTAAAATTTGATATATAGACGAGAATTAAGAGAGAGCATACCTTGGTAAAGTGAAAGAAAAATACACATGAAAGTAGATCAAGATGTCATTCCTATATGTATTAAAGTTTATAATGTCACTTTTAGCAAATGACAAGTGCCAAACCTGACAGTAACATCTATTTGGAGTCGTTAACCTCAGATGATTGCCGTTTTGGAACTTCCTTTCCCAATCATGGAAGGAAAACACATACATGGTTGTGCCTACTTTAAGGGTTGTTTTTCTTTTTCTTTCTAGAAAGCGGATAAACACTATCAGGAGTACTCCGCCTAAATCGTATTTATATTAGTGTTTAAGAAAGCAAGTACCATCAATATACAAACAATGTTTAACAATAAAAGTTATTGTTGAATCTGAAACGCAAGTCAAAATACTAATACACTAAGCACTTCTTGTAAACCACCAGTATAAGCTCCACGCATCTCAGCTATAAGCAAATGACCACCACCATTATCTACATTAATTGCCACCAACATCAACTGTAGACCCTCCATAATTTGATTATTGAATTGAGTCACCACCATATTTTCTTCTTTCCTCTGTAAGGGATGTTCCCAGTAAATAGAAAGGAATGCAATTTGAGTCAGTAGTTCATTATTTCTGGGAAGATTTAAAGATTCTGGCATCTCTTTCCTTAGTACCCCATAAAAGAGCAGCCATTGCTACAATCCAATGTGAATTCAGTATTCACTTTCCTTCCCCTCCGATCTGTCCACCAACTAAGGACGACACTAGGTTGCCATATCTTCTACAAAAAGAATTTACGAGGCCCACAATTGTTATCAGTTACTTACATTACATTGAACAAAAATATGGAATATGATTCAGCATTGGTACCACATAATACACAAATAAAGGTCCATGAACCTTTCTTGTAACATACCCCTGTGGGACACAAGATAAAATTTATATACTAGGATGTTGACAACTAAATTTAAATATTTAACGTTTCCAATATCATTTGATTGCATCGACATTTTTGCTAAATTTCTTAAACTTAGTTTTGCGTGCATGTGTGTGCCTGTCTGCCTGCACAAGCATGTCTTTGTATGTGCATGACCTAAAATGGATACAGTTTTCTGTATTATCATATTGCATTAATGCCCAAGTCTTTTAAATAAGACCACACATACCTTACATCATTGCATAATGGATGGCGTATTGTTCTTCGATTTATGTTCCACAATCAGTGTTATGCATTCCTGTATCCAGGTAAGACTGCAATGAAGCATGATCTTAAGATTGAAAGACTAGCCCCAAAACTTTGGCCGAGTTTAAGTATCATGGTTTTAAGCAAGAGGTACAAGTTTAATCCCAATGTCCCCTTAATTTTTAATTTAAGGTATTTTTGGACCCCCTCTCCCCTCCCCTTAATTTTTTTAATTTAAGGTATCATCTTACATCTTTATAGTGTAGGGGAACTTGGAGGCTACCCCTAGGTTGCATGAGCTTAAACTGCAAGCTAAAGATAGGTCTACCTATATGCCAACTGGCCACCTAGGTTTTATGACATAGCCCTCTGATGCTCATAGCTACCTTGGCTAGGAATTTAGTACCGACATACCGGTCATAAAAATTGTCACATTTTTTATGGAGTTTTCTTATGCTCCATAAGAGCATTCAAATAAGAGAATGCTTGGATGATTATGATGAAAATCTAAACAATATGCCTAAATTCATGTTGAAATGGGACTTAGTTGGTCTTCTTTAATTATACTACAAATGGAAACCCTAAGTTTCTTTTTCTAAGATTATAATACAAGTCTCCATGTATGGGTTTTTTGTGAAAGTGGGTTTGGATCAATTTATGTTGCAATTATTATTGTTGCAACTGTATCTTTTTGCATGAGTTGATATGTTCAAAATATTGTACGAATGAATGGAAGTAAATGGTTGGGTTATATGTCCCTGTGAATTTTTTGGGAAAATTGTTTTTAAAGTAAGACAATTGGATACATGGTTTGGTTTTTCTGTAACCCAAAATCTTCATTAGACTTGTATTATAATCTTTGGATGGATGCTACAGTTGGAAGTCCTAGTTCAATTTATGGAGGATATTATTTTTGATATAGTTGTATGCTATTTTGCAGGATTACGAGAAATTAGGTTTTGCCTTTGGTTTGGATAATGGCAACTTGTTCCAAGTTTGGTGGTATTCAATATTAATAGATAGATTAAGAGGTAGCCAAACATACTAGCCAAGCATTAGACAATGATTTGCCTTGGCAGGTCTTATGAGTCTGAATGCAAATAAATCATGTAATTTTTGTTATGCTTTACTATATCTTTGAATTTTTTTTTCCAAATGGGCAATGATGAGACATGGGTTATGGATAGACGAGCACCATTTGATGTGGGATGTTCTTGAATAATGATGAGAAATAGGGTATTTGGTCACCATTTGATGTGAGATGTTCTTGACAAATGATGAGAAATTGGGTTTTTGGCTTTGGGTTATTGAGAAATGATAAAGCAAGAGTTATACAAAGAATTTGGGATTAGCTTTGGTGAGTTTTACCAATCCTGTATTAGCATGAGCGTTACCCAGGTTTTGGATACTATGCTATTGTATCTTCCTTACGTATTTGAAGTGATTGTGAAGTAAAGATATGTGAACCAATCCTCTAAGCCTAGACTTTGTAATAATTGGTTATGTTATTCTCATTATCCTTTATTATACATGTGGAATGACCTTGGTTATGTGGGGTTTTTGGTGGCAAGTGGCACTGGATACATGGGACTATCTACGTTCTTGGTAATTTATGTTTTTGGCTATATGTTGATGCATACCTGAGCCATATGTTGCATGTTTTTCATTGTAGAGGCATGCCTGAGCCATATGCAAGAGACCTTCTATGTTTGAAAAGTTTGTTCCAGGCCAAAGAGTACTTGTGATTGGGTTTGTTAGATGACAATATAATTTGTGAAGGAAAGTTCTTCAATGGAGTTCACTGTGAGTTGATAAATCTTATGAGCCTTTTAAGTTTGGGTAAGCAAAGATAAAGCCCACAAAGTTTGGGTTTATCTCCTATGATCTTCCTTTTTCCTTGTCTGGATTATTAAGGTCGTTAATATATATTGGTTGTATAATTATTAGATGCTTACACTGATTCGTAAGGATGTCTTTAGTAAGGTCATTACTTTTATTTATTTTTTGAAAGTTTTCCTTATTTGTAATATGACTTTGGAGTTTCCATTTGCACTTTGGACGAGTCCCCTCTCATACTCTATTAGGTTGTTTCCTGCTGGATTTGCTCTCTTCCACACTAATGTTTGATTTACTCCTTTCTGATATGTTCCCATACTTAATAGTTTGGCTTGTTTTCCTACTGGATTTAACGTTTGACAGCTTGTGTTTTTTCTTAGGTGCAGGCCAATTGTTCATTTTGAAAGTTCTCTCCTTTCTCATATGTCACACCAGAAATGTTTTGTATTGTTGTTGCAATGCAAAGGGCTTATTTTCCTACCTAATTTAGTTAGGTTTGGTTAATTAGTATCAATTTAGTCTTTGTTCTTTGGCTTAGTAGTGGCCTTCCTCATTTTGTTGCTATTCCTAATACCACCATTTAAAGAGTTTTTACTGATTGCATGCTTGATTGCTCCCCTACTTGTTCGGTTACTTCTTTGTTCATCCAAGCTGCTTTTGCTTTTTTGCTATATTTGGAAGGTAGATGGCCAGGCCTTTACTTTCCCTATTTCTGATTTTTTTTTAATTTTTGTATTCTCATATTTGCTTATACAATCTTCAAGTTTTGCAGGTCCAGGTATACCTGCATAAAGAGTTTTCATATTTTTGATATAGCTTCTTTACATGAAATCTGTGCGAATAGTATCATATGTTGCAGCGTCTGCGTTAAAGACAAATATATGTTTCATTGTCAAAACTTCTTCCCTAACTGGCCAAACAGTTGTCATTTGAAGTATATGTTTTCTTCTTCCGTATGTTGTAACTTGTTTGGTGTGCAAGTTCTGATTTCGTTGAAGCTAACTTGTTACGTGTGCAAGTTCCGATTTTGTTGAAGCAATAGATGCTAGATACTTGGACAATTAGCTAGTTCTAAGTGCATCATCTGTTGTTTTCTGTTGAGTGCCTGAGTTTTCAGTCTTTTTCCTAGTATTTTAGCCCCAGAATTGCCAAGAATTGTACAATTTATGATTTGTTTTTGGTCCCCAAGGTTTTACTGGCACTATAAGCTTTTATCTCAATGAATGGTGTCCATTTATAAGGTGACAAAATTGTTGTGCTGTCGTTGTTTAGCACTTAATAGTGTTGAGAAAGATTGCGGAACATGTTGTCAAATGTTTTAACAACTCCATGCGTTCTTTTTGAGTTGTGAAGAATTGTGCCATCAAATTTTATGCTCGGTAAAAGCTTACACAGGAACATTAGGGAGGATAAGTACATGAATGCATCCTATTTGTACACGAGTCCAATTCCTTTTCTCCACTCTGCCAAGCATTTTGCTTCACATAAGTGAACTATGTTTACATGAGTATTTTAGTGTCCTCACATGTCTGGGAGTTCTAACTTTACTAATTATTATTATTATTCCCAGACAAGTCGAATGGGGAGCTAACCTACTAATTAAATTACCATACTCCAATATATATATATATATATATATATATATATATATATATATATATATATATATATGGGTTTTGCTAACATATCCAACGAAAGGTAGGGAATAACAGTGTACCCTAAATTTTTTTCCCCCACTAAATGCCTCTATTTATATTCATGGCCAAAATAAATCCACATGAATTATACAAGTGTATATACTAAAAGGCACCTAAAATTGAGTGTATACAACAATTCTACTGTTGCATTTAGTGGAAAAGTACTTGGAGGTACACTACCACTATTTTGTTAGCTTAGCCCCTAAGCTATCCCAACACTATATGGACTGTTGATCCTCGTTAAAACTGTCCAAAATATGTTGAAATTTGTCTGAACTGACTTGAACCGACAGTTTCTGGCACGAAAATGGATGTAAGTTGCGCATATTTTTGCACAGTAGCTGTTGGAGAGAAATAACGTTGCGTGGCTGTTTGAGTAAATTTTTTGTTCTAACCATTCCTTATCTTTTGGGATTGCGAGATAATAATTAGTAACCATCCTTTATCCATAGTAATTATTTTCGGATTAAGGGGGTGATGGCTGTTAGGATTTGGTGAGTGCTTCTCCATATATATATATATATATATATATATATATATATATATATATTCTCTTTTGAGAGTTAGACAAAAATAATATGGCTATATGAGAAAAATTAGCAGCAGATTCACAAAGTATAAGCTGATCGACGGAAAGGGTGGAATTTTTTCTCTTTTTTTTAGCAACAATAATCTTTATTATTTCACCATTCCTAGTGCTATGTATGTTTAGCTGGAGCAGGTGTTTCACTATGATTTTATTTCACCATTGCTACTTAGCACCAAGAACTGCTTCAGGAATAATTATAGTAACATAGGTAAACATCTGCTAATTCTTTAATGTCCAACAAATACAACATCATGAAGCCATTAGGAATGAACATTAATGTCTATAGAAATCTTATCTCCCATTAACCATACACGTCTGGTTTTTCTTTTTCAAGAATTTTCTTGACTGTTGTGAATTAAAGATCAAGCGTAAAATGGAGAATTTGGGGGTAGGTATTTTTTTTTTTTTTTTTTTGACAAAGAGGCAGGTAAATTCTAAGGTAACAACATAAGGAAGAAAAAGATGATATTTACCTCTCGTTAAATGAGATACGAACATAATAGAATTTTGGAAACATAAAACATGACTAATGACCTGTGATGCCCACAAGTATGCAAAGTCGGCCGGAGGGTTGGGTTATCCTAGTCGAAGTTAATTTAGGTTATCCTTGTCTTTTGACTCCAGAAAAAGATATAAAAAAGATACAAATTGAAAGCTATAAATACGGAAATGATATCAACTTTTGGAGTGTATGTCTCTGGTTCTAGCCACAACATGGAGCTTGGATTCGGAGTCCTTCTTCCGACTCCTGAGATACTCAGGCCTTTCTAGTGGGAGCTCAAAAAATCAACTGATATGGAGTTGGGGTGGGTCGCGGAGGCTCTATTTACGGAGAGGTGGATACTTATGGGCCTAGGAGTTGCCCTAACAATGGTGGTTGCCCAAGCCCAACGGCCTGTCCAGCTTACCCCAGGGCCGGCCCTGCAAGTATGACTAATCTCTGATATTTCGGCCACTCAGATGACATGTATCGGTAGATGTGGCCCAACAAAATAGAGTGTGTCGATGACAATTGGTTCTAAGAGCATCATTAGTTGGGACTCTCCAATGCAACTTGGTGTCCAAAATTAAAAAGAAGAAGAAGGTAAATATAGATGGGGTTGGGTTTGTATGAGAATAGTAAGAAATGATAAAGTGAGCTCCGGTCCCAAAGATTATGTAATTCAGAAATTGATGTGGAAAAAAAAAATGTAAAATGTAGAATCTAGAAAGTTGGGCTCCAAATTGGGACTTACTATTGTAAAAAATGAGTTTCTACAATCTAGAAATTGGGAAGTCCAACCTTTAGCACCTATGGGTAGGATGAGACCGAAAATTTATAAATTGAAACTAGGAATGGAAGTTAATGTTCTATAAAATAAGCTCCTACATTTTAAATATAAAATCTAGAATATGGGATGGACCTTACTAATGATGCTCTAAAGCAATTCTATTCTCCAAGTATTGGTGAATTATATAGGCACTACAAAATTTAATTAGGCTAACCCAAATTTTGATTTTTTTTTACAAGTTTGTCATCGAAAAATTGTTTCAGGCACGTTAATTTTTTTTCCCAGGACTGTCACAATGTTGACAGTCCTTCCAAACATTGTGACAGTCTTAGAAGAAGAAGAAGTAGCAGCAGCAGCGAGGGGGCGGGCGGAGGGTTGCGGGGGCGGACGGCGGCGGCGGGGTGCAGGGGTGGGCGGCGGCGGACCGACGCTCGGCGAGCGGCGGCATCAACAACAACGATATCAGCATCAGCTCCTCCTCCTCCTCCTCCTCCCGCCGCCGTCGCCGCCTCCAACGACGGCTGAAATTAGGGTTGGGATTTGGGTTTGGATTTGAGAAAGGGGATTGGGCTATCCTGGATAAAATTTAGACTATTCTCAATAAAAATTATAAAAGTCTGAACACTACTGAAGTAATAAGCTGCCCTAAAAAAGAAAGGCTTTTGATAAGGGCACTGTCAAATTTACTTGGGGCTAGCCCACTAAAGAGGAACTTTTACTTATACTAACCCAACATTTTACTCATACTAGCCCACTATTTCCGAACCCTCCCAAACCCTCCCCACCCGACCGGAGCCCTCCCCCCTCCCGCCGTCCTCCTCCGCCTCCTCCCCCGTCCTCCACCGCAGCCTCCCGTCGCCGCGCCTCCCGTCGTCGTCGCCGTCAAAACCAAAAAAGAAAATGAAAAAATAGAAGAACTGTCAAAATGTTGATTTTTAGGACTGTCAAAATTTTGACAGTCCTACCAATTGGAAGGACTGTCAAAATTTTGACAGTCCTAAAAATATATGTTGAATTTTTAGGACTGTCAAAATTTTGACAGTCCTACAAATTGGTAGGACTGTCAAAATTTTGACAGTCCTTCCCATTGGTAGGACTGTCAAAATTTTGACAGTCCTAAATTTTTTTTTCTGTTAATTTATTTTTGTTAATTGTTGGGGGGGCCAATTTCAAAATATCCTTAAAATTTCTATCCTTAAAATTTGTTAAAGTATTCTGTTATTGCTACATTAAATATTTTATAATTTTTTTTTTTTACCAAAAGTAAAATTTGGAGGTCGAAACATCGTTTTTTTGCGATTCTAAAAATTTGGGAAGTCCGTCAAACGGTGAAACGGTTTATCCCGAAGTACTTTTCCATACGGTCATTTTGGCTCAAACTGGAGCTTGTTTCGATCTCCCAGTCAAAAGTTATGATACTTTAAAGTTTTATATTTTATATTTTTGCCTGTAATATGTACGTCTTACTTCGGATGAAAATTCTCTCTACACGAATTGTGTTACTCTCGTCGAAAACATACAAATAGACCTATTGTGTGACGAAAAACGATTTGAAAACAAATAGTTATGGCCGTTTGAAGTCTGATCGACGGCAGACGTAATATTCGTACAGTAGATTTTTTTTTTTTTGTTCAATGATAACATATTCTATTTTGGATGTTAAACTAAATAAAAAAAATCAAAATCCAAAACTAACTAAATAGAAATAAGCTTAAAAAAAAATCCTGACAATTAAAATGAGGACTGTCAAAATTTTGACAGTTCTCATTGTTTGTGGGACTGTCAAAATCCTGACAGTCCTAGTTTTATATAAAATTTTCAGTGGGTTAAAATTAGGACTGTCAAAATTTTGACAGTCCACATAGCTTGTGGGACTGTCAAAATTATGACAGTCCTAACAATTTGTAGGACTTAGGACTGTCATAATTTTGACAGTCCTTCCAAGTGGTAGGACTGTCAAAATTTTGACAGTCCTGATTATAACAATTTGGGCTAGCCCCAAATGAGGACTGTCAAAATTTTGACAGTCCTTCCAAGTGGTAGGACTGTCCAAATTTTGACAGTCCTGATTATAGCAATTTGGGCTAGCCCCAAATGAGGACTGTCAAAATTTTGACAGTCCTCATTGTTTGTAGGACTGTCAAATTTTTGACAGTCCTTCCAAGTGGTAGGACTGTCAAAATTGTGACAGTCCTGATTATAACAATTTGGACTAGCCCCAAGTAACTTTTAGGATGGCAAACTTGTAATTTTTTGTAAATTTCTAATGGACTAGCCCCGAGTAAAATGTGCAGTGCCCTTATCAAAAGCCAAAAGAAATTGTAGTGCCTATAGAATTCACCCCAAGTATTCTATTCAACCACAGTTACAGTTGGCCTGGCCTGGCTTGGCCTTGCCTTGCCTTGCCTTTTACGAGGACCAAACTCCACCTCTTTCATCATACCATCATCGAAAAGCCCAAACCACTGAAAATTCAACCAAAAATACTCCAAACCAACCTCTGGGGAAGAAATGAAGAATCCCACTGCATCATCATCATCATCATCATCATCGTCTTCCTCCCTTTCCCATGCAAGATACTTCCTCGGTAATATAGAACGTCTGGTCAGAGAACGCTGTCGCTCGGAGAACCACCTCCTCTGCATGGAAGAGGCACTCCACCTGTTCGACAAATTGACTGCTGCCAAGCCCCCCATCATCCCGGACGTCTCGACCTACAACATCCTCTTCACCTCCATTACTCGAATGGACAAGAACAACAGCAACAACCCATCATCCTCCAACTTCCCGACCATCTTCTCCTTGCTCAACAAGCTCAACCGCGGCGCCGACCCCTCTCCCGACACCATCACCTATGGCATCTTCATCGACTTCTGCGGCCGCTCCAACAATGTAGACCTCGGCTTCGCTGTCTTCGCATGCATGCTCAGACGCGGCTGGAGTGCCACCATTGTCATCCTCAACTCTCTACTCAGAGGCCTCTGTGTCAAGAAGAGTTTCCCTGAAGCAGCCCAGCTGCTCGACAAAATGCCTCAGTTGGGTTTTGTGCCAGACGTTGTATCTTACACTACCGTCATAAAGGGTCACTGCGAGAGCGGAAACACGGACTTGGCAATCGATGTACTCAGGAAAATGAATACCAAACCCGATGTGGTCACTTACAGTACAGTCATCTACGCTCTTTGCATACAAGGAAATATGAGCAGCGCTTCTGAGCTGTTCGAGGAGATGGTCAGCATGGGAATCCAACCGAATGTCCTTACGTACAATAGCATTATTAGAGGCCATTTGGTTCTTGGTCGCTGGAAAGAGGCCAGCGGAATCTTTAAAGAGATGGTCGATAGAGGACTCGTACCAAATGTTACAACATTTAGCACGTTGATGGATTATCTTTGCAAGCAGGGAAAAACGACCGAAGCGCATAAGCTACTCAATTTGATGGTTGAAAGAGGTGAGAAACCCAATAAAATCACGTATACTGTACTACTGCATGGATATTGTCTCCAAGGCAGGTTCGAGAAAGTGGACGAGTTACTCAATTCTATGTCTCGTGAGGGTCTAAGGCACGACGTCCGTAGTTACACTGTTTTGATTGATGGGTACACTAAGAACCAGAAGATAGATGAGGCTATGGATGTGCTCAAGAAAATGCGAAAAGAAGGAGTGCAGCCGAACACTATTACTTACAATATTTTATTAGATGGACTTTGCAAGATCGGAAAAGTGGAGGAAGCTGAAGACCTCTTCCATCAAATGGTAACTCAAGGTCTCTCTCCTGATATTATCACTTATAACACTTTGATTGATGGACTTGGCAAGATCAGAAAAGTGGAGGAAGCTGAATACCTCTTCCGTCAAATGGTAACTCGAGGTCTCTCTCCTAATATTATCACTTATACCACTTTGATTGATGGGCTTTGCAAAATCAGAAAAGTGGAGGAAGCTGAATACCTCTTCCTTCAAATGGTAACTCAAGGTCTCTTCCCTAATATTATCACTTATACCACTTTGATTGATGGACTTTGCAAAATCGAAAAAGTGAAGGAAGCTGAATACCTCTTTCGTCAAATGGTAACTCAAGGTCTCTCTCCTAATATTATCACTTATACCACTTTGATTGATGGACTTTGCAAAATCAGAAAAGTGGAAGAAGCTGAAGACCTCTTCCGTCAAATGGTAACTCAAGGTCTCTTTCCTAATATTATCACTTATAATACTTTGATTAATGGATTTCTAAAATTAGGAAAATGGCAAGTAACTTCTAGATTGCTCGAGGAGATGAAGGATCAAGGGATTGAACTTGATTTTGTGACATTTAACACGATAATGGGTGCTTTGTGTAAAGAAGGAATGGTCGGAAAAGTTTAAAAATTATTAGATGTGATGATCTAAAGAGGTTTGGACCCTAATGTAGTAACGTACAATACCTTAATGGAAGGATATTGCCTGATACAAGAAACAAGTAAAGCATTTAAAGTTTTTGAGCTAATTCTCTCACGGGGTCATAAACCAAATACAGTTACTTTCCTCACCTCTGAATGCAGATTTACTTATTATGTTTTGTTCTTTGTGCACCTGCCTGACCTTTTTTGCTTTATTGCCTTACCGACGCTCCACAACGACTATTCTTGATAGAATCCTATTGTTTACGGATGCACATCCCCAGGCTCTACTGAGGATAGCCTTTGAGCTTGTTTTTATTAGACTATGTTGTGAGGGGATTCTCAACTTACATTAGTAATTAGGCAAACATAGGTATCTAACAATAGCAACCCATAGGACTTTTACTGCATGGTATGCTTGCCTTAGTAGGATAGCTTGTCTTTTCTTATATGCTTGATTGCTAGTTTTCACTCATGTCTTTTCTGCCTCCTCAACACATTGGTACCGTGCTTGTCTTTACATTTCTGTCTTTACCGTATTTCTTTCCTGTATTCGTGTTTTGCGTTTTGCTATTATCTTGGGCTTCGTTTATGGCATTCTGCCAGGTGGGGTCTGACTTATCATGGTTTCATATTAAGAGCCTGTGAATAATGAAACATGACTACATGAATCCCTTTGTGGTTAAAAAAAAAAATCAGAGAACTATTAGATTCAACATGAATTTATGGTTTGATGTGTATAAATTTCTGTTATGTCTTTTTATTCAATTTCTTAGCTTTAGTTTAGAATTGAGAGAAAGTGTTAAAAAGTTTTAGGTTTCAAACTTCACATCATCTTAGATCACTCATTGTGAACAATCCTCGTGACTCTTATTAATAAAATCATTAGTGTTTCTCACATCATCTCAGTGTTTCTCACAACATCTCAGTGATCTGAGAAACACTACCCATTATTTTACCATAGAGCTGGTTAACCGCCATGAGCAGTTTACCAAGTTAATCAAAGTATATGGCTACACAATAAACACCTGCATGCACGACTCAAGGTTTCCATTTGCTACCTATGACTTTACTTCCTCATAATAAGATTCCTATGTAACATAGCGTTGCTCAAGCTTTCTTTGTTTTTCGATTATATATAATAAAACATGTGCAAACACATATGATATTTTATAAGAATAAATTACTATAGACGAACAACACCAAGACATCTGTGTGCATAAAACTAACATCACATATATCTAAACATCTGAATCATCATGTTGTAGAGATATAAAAAGTTTGTATTATTGGTATCGAAATTGGAATCGGTATTGATCATTCCTATAAGTATCGGAATCGGCTGTATCGGCGGTTTCAGATTGGAGTATCAGAATTTTGGAAAGCAAATAATTATTATTAAATCACTAATATTTTAGATTTTTTTTATAGATTTATGCATAAATTGAAGTATTCCATGTGTCATTTCTTTGTAGTTTTGAAATTGAATGAAATAGTAGTTACCATTGCCGATAGGTTTACCTGCGATAGATAAGTTTTCTTCTTTTATATGCTTTTACACCTTTGCTATGCTTTAAACTATTGTTGATTGATTCCGAAATAACCGTCTCCAATGTTGTTATCGTATCGGCGGTTTCTGATTGGAGTATCAGAATTTTGGAAAGCAAATAATTATTATTAAATCACTAATATTTTAGATTTTTTTTTATAGATTTATGCATAAATTGAAGTATTCCATGTGTCATTTCTTTGTAGTTTTGAAATTGAATGAAATAGTAGTTACCATTGCCGATAGGTTTACCTGCGATAGATAAGTTTTCTTCTTTTATATGCTTTTACACCTTTGCTATGCTTTAAACTATTGTTGATTGATTCCGAAATAACCGTCTCCAATGTCGTTATCGGTCAGTATAGGCCAATATCGAATATTATAGTGGATCGGTACATGCCAAACTATATCGATATTGGCCGATACTGCAAACTATGGATATAACATTAAGTTGCATGCCATAAACACCTTATAAGGTTGCAATTTGTCAGTCACTTTTATTTTTTTTTACCAATAAGAAAAGTGTTACTTTCTAAATGTAGAGAGTATATAAATGCTTTATTAATGCATAAAAATGTTATTTAATGAAGACCTAAGGGTCACATAAAATTAGTTACGTAATTAAGGTCCAAAATGTAATTAAGGTACAACGCCTCAACGATCTCCCCTCTTCCTTTGGGTGACTAAGAAATAAGAATCTTGACTAGAGCGAAGCCGGTGCACTGTGTAGGTAGTGGTCACTTGTGTGTGCAAATGAAAGCCTAAACCGTGCTCCATGGAGTACAATGTACTTATATGCATACGCTCAGAGTAGTTCAAAGATAACCCATTATTAAGGAAATAAGGTATCTTTTCTGGCTGAATTACATTGTCAGGGGAAGGGATGTTAACATTGGCGGATACATACTTCTCCAGCTCATCCTTCTCCTTGGCTATCCCCAGCGCAAATGAAGGCTTTGGTGGTTTCCTGTGTAATTTTACCACCAAAGGTTCGGAAGCTGCAGCCGTTGTCGGGTCTTCCTTTGGTGGTCGATTCGGCCTGCGAAGGCGAACGACCATGGGTTCGGAAGGCGTAGACAGAGCAGGATCTTCTTTTGGTGGTCGATTCGGCCTGTGAAGGCGAATGACCATTGGTTCAGACGATGCGGAAGGTACCGAAGATTCAGATGCCTTCCTGTGCAATTTGACGATGAATGGGGTGGCCGCGTCGGGAGTGCGAGCCTTGAGGCGGATTCTCAGGGGTTCCTCGGGTGTTGTTAAGGCCTCGGTTTCATCATCGGCCTCATTGCCATCTTCATCTTGGCGGAATTTCTTGTAGAGGATCGAGTCAGAGTAGTAAATTTTGATTCCCTTAAACGGATAGACATCAGCGAACTCCGTCTTGACGAAACCGTGTTCGTCTGCATACTTCAGGCATTGGTGGAAGGTGGACGGCACGATCCTGTGTTCATGTACCCACTGACGTCCCAACAAGACATTGTAGGATGTATCTACGTCTATGACGTAACATGTGACTTCTGTTCTTAGGTCGCTGATCAGGCATTTCAAGCAGATTTTTTCAGAGAGTAGTTCCTTCCTTTGTTGAAGCTACTGATGGAAGTATTGGTGGCCGCTAGACGATGCATCGGGATCCACAGGATCTGAAGCAGACTTCTCGGGATGATGCTGATCGACGAACCTGGATGAATATGCATCCGGTCCACCTTGACGTCGCAATATACCCTGTGTAGTACAAGGGCCGATTGTGCCTATTGTTTTTTAACAACATTTCCTGTTGCGAGAATGTGATGTTGGGTATTGCATCCATGGCGTTGTTGCAATGTGGACAGCTCGATGAGAACGACTGCCAAGTCTTGATCGAAGGCAGCATGCTCTCGATTCGAGATCGTAAGCAATGCCTCCTCGCCAAGCACTACTCAATGACGATGCATGGTGGTGGCATGCACGGTTTGGCCACCTCAACTTCGAAGTACTCAGAAAGTTAGCTCGCCGCAACATGGTGCACGGGCTACCACAGATCGAACACGTCAATCAAATCTGCGATAGTTGTCTTGCCGGAAAGCAGCGCCGTACGCCATTTTCGCAGGAGACCAAGTACCTTGCTGACAACCTGCTAGATCTCGTTCACGGTGATATCCGCGGGCCGATCACACTGTGACACCTAGTGGTAAGCACTACTTCTTGCTCTTCGTCGATGATTTTAGCCGCTACATGTGGTTGACACTACTGGGTTCGAAGGATGAAGCGCCGATAGTCATCAAATGCTTTCAAGTCCATGTCGAGGTAGAGACAGGATGCAAACTGCGCACGCTCCATACTGATCATGGGGGCGAGTTCACATCCATAGCATTTAGAGAGTATTGCATGGGCCTCGGCATCAAACGATAACTTACAACACCATACTCACCACAGCAGAACGACATCGTCGAGCGCCGGAACCAGATGGTCATCAGGATGGCGCGCAGCCTTCTGAAGGCAAAGGATATGCCCGAGAAGTTCTGGGGCGAGGCGGTCACGACGGTTGTCTACATCCTCAATCGCTCACCCACACGGAGCGTCGACGGTAAGACGCCATACGAGGCATGGCACGGACACAAGCCAAGCGTGCACTTCCTCTGCACCTTTGGCTGTGTCGCACACGTCAAGGTGGTCAAGCCGAACTTACATAAGCTAGAAGATCGCGGCAAGCACATGGTCTTCATCGGCTAAGAGCCCGGCTCCAAGGCGTACCGGGTATACGACCCCGCCGGCAAGTGCGTGCACGTCATACGCGACGTTGTCTTCGACGAGGAAGCCAAGTGGGACTGGGGCATGCAAAACAACGTAGGTGAGACATTTACTGTTGAGTATACTATACCACATGTTGAACATGTAGGCATGCCAGTGTACGGGGGTCGCGAACCATCACCCCTAGTGGCACCCAGTCCAGGGCCGTTGACGCCGTCATCCGGGGCAGAAACATCTGACTCGGTGGTACAATATGGAGTGGAATTTGTCTCGCCACTCACCAACGCCTCGGCCATGCTCAACACCGATGACGATGGGCCCCGCAGGTACATGACCTTGGCGAGCTTGCTTGACACGACCACCGTCCGCGAGCTCAATGTCGACGAGCTGCTCCTCTTGGTTGACAAGGAACCTGCTGCTTCTTTGAAGCCGAGAAACACCGATGTTGGCGCCAAGCGATGCTCGAGGAGATGAGCTCCATTGAGGAGAACCGTATATGGAACCTGGTAGACCTCCCACCCGGCCACCGTCCGATCGATTTGAGGTGGGTTTACAAGCTCAAGAAGGACGAGCACGGCGCCGTCCTCAAGCACAAGGCGCGGCTCGTGGCAAAAGGCTATGTGCAAAGGCAAGGAGTGGACTTCGAGGAAGTGTTCGCGCCGGTTGCTCGCCTCGAGTCCGTCCGTTTGTTGATCGCACTCGCCGCGCATGAGGGGTGGGCGTTACACCACATGGACGTGAAAACGACGTTCCTCAATGGCGACCTCAAGGAGGAGGTGTACGTCGCCCAACCTCCCGGCTTAGTTATCGAAGGACAGGAGCACAAAGTGCTGAAACTTGACAAGGCACTGTACGGGCTACGGCAAGCACCGAGGGCTTAGAACACCAAGCTTGACAGTTGCCTACTGTCACTTGGTTTCCACCGGAGTGCACAGGAGCACGCTGTGCATACACGCGGCTAATTTCCAGCTCGCCTACTTGTGGGTGTGTACGTCGACGATCTCATCATCACCGGAACGGACCCATAAGATATTGCCAAGTTCAAGGAGGAGATGAAGGCCTTGTTCAAAATGAGTGACTTGGGATTGCTCACTTTCTACCTCGACATAAAGGTGCAGCAGTCCAATGGCTTCATCACCCTCAGTCAGGAGGCATATGCGCTCAAAATCTTGGAGAAGAGTGGCATGGTGGATTGCAACCCGTGCCACGTCCCTATGGAACCGAGGTTCAAGTTAAGCAAAGTAAGCTCAGCCCCTCCGACTGACGCCACATCCTACAGGAGCATTGTCGGGAGCCTCCGGTACTTGGTGCACACGCGTCCAGACATCTCGTACGCGGTGGGCTACGTGAGTCGGTTCATGGAGAACTCGACCACCGAACACCTTGCTGCCGTCAAGCGCATCCTTCGCTACGTCGCCGGCACACGTCACTTTGGTTGTCTCTACGCAAAGAAGGTGGAGGAACCACGGCTGATCGCCTACAGCGACAGTGACATGGCATGTGACATCGACACCCGCAAGAGCACCACTGGCATATTATTTTTCCTCGGTCGTAGCCTCAATAGTTGGCAATCTCAGAAGCAGAAGGTCGTGGCATTGTCATCCTGCGAGGCCGAGTATATTGCCGCAACAACGGCGGCATGCCAAGGCATTTGGCTTGCAAAACTCCTTGGTGACTTAAAGAACAAGGAGGCTGGCAGCGTCATGCTCAAGGTAGACAACAAGTCCGCCATCTCCCTTGGCAAGAATCCCGTCTTCCATGACCGAAGCAAACATATTGATACAAGGTATCATTTTATTCGGGAGTGTGTCGAGAGAGGGAAGGTTGAGGTCGAGTACATCAACACTGAAAAGCAGCTAGCAGATATTCTTACCAAGGTGCTCGGGCGAGTCAAGTTCATTGAGATGAGACAGAAGCTCGGCATCATAGAGGTGAATCTCATGCAACAGGCTTAGGGGGTGATTTGTTATAGTTAATCCTGTTGAGGAGGTTGAAGCGGTTGTTATTTAGATTTCAATGAATCCCTAGTCTTTAGGAATTTTGTTTGTTCTATGCCGTTAATTTGTTTTGATTTGTTAGTTAGAATATGGTTAGAGGGTGCTACTTTTATGCATTTTGTTAGAGTTGTAAATGGCTATTTAAAGGCCAAGTTGAGGTTGAACATAATACAAATTATTCATTCCAAGAATCAAATACTCCTCTCATCTTACATATTAGATAATTTACAACCAGCCTGACGAAATGCATTGCAATACGAATTACCCGGTGTTATGACAACACATTATGTGATATTCAGATACCAGCCTGCAGATCCCTACTATGACATTTAGATAAGTTTTCCAAATAATCCACAAATTAGACACCGAAGGCCTAACGAGTTAAGCAAATTAGTCCTTTTTTGGGGATCGAACTCGATTGTTCAGTAGACAATTAGTAGTAGTAGTAATTTACTCTGAAAGATGGAACGCCATTGAGGATACTGCCTATGATGCCCAGAAGTATCTGATACAAAATATTATAGTTCAGTACTACCATTTCACATTACATCATCAAGTTGTTCTACCAGAAATAAATAGTTACTATTTAATCTCTATAAAATCGAACATCTTAAATGGAATTATTGCTGCTAAATGCCTAACCGGATATGCAAATCTTAAATTTCTATTCTAAGGTGAAAGTCAAATAAGAATGAAAATCTACAACCTCAACTACAAGCTGAATAATCATATCTAGCAATTTACCTTTTTTTGAAAACTTGCATATTAAAAAAAAAAAAAAATTTAAAGCAACAAAGTGCACAGCTTGAAAAAACATGATATATTCTCATATAACAATTTGCCAAAAATTCTAAGAACAAAACAAATTTATAATTATGCCTCAAGATTCCATCTGGTGCAACATGCAGCCTATTATTTTGCCATTGAGCTTGTTAACCGCCATGAACAATCTACCGAGTGAATAAAAGAATATGGCCACACAATAAACACATGCACGCACAACTCAAGGTTTTTCTTTGCTACCTACCTATGACTTTACTTCCTCATAATAAGATACCTATGTAACAGAGTGTTGCTCAAGATTTCTTTTTTTTATCGATTATATATAATAAAACATGTGTACAAAATATGTTATAAGAACAAATTACTGTAGACTGGCAAACAACACCCACACATCTCTGTGCATAAAAGACCGAACTCAAGTGGCCCTCGTGGTTACCGAGGAGAGAGATAAGACCCCGGCTGGGTGACGGAAAGCTCAGTGGATCGAGCCACGAGGACGTATTATTCATTCCATTTATTAATGGTAGGAGTTGGGAGGACAGTAGACCCACAAAACGTGCAATACAGCATACACAAAGTTCCGTGTGAAATAACGGGCACATAAAAAAAAAAAAAAAAAACTTTGTGCATAAAACTAATATTGTGTTCATAAAACTAACGTCACATATATCCAAACATCTGAACGGGTTGGCGTGAATGCGGTCTAAGTCCGGGTGGAATCGGCCATGTCGGTCCGGCCCGGCCCACATTGCAACATGCGCTACACGCCTAGACCAAAACTCAAATTCCAAGTTGTTCCTTCCATATGACTTCTTCTTCGTCACATTTTTTCAACCAAACAGACTCAAACCAACCTCTGAGTCAGAAAGAAATGAAGAATCCCACTGCATCATCATCTTCCTCCCTTTCCCATGCAAGATATTTCCTTGGTAATATAGAACGTCTGGTCAGAGAACGCTGTCGCTCGGAGAACCACCTCCTCTCCATGGAAGAGGCACTCCACCTGTTCGACAAGTTGACTGCTGCCAAGCCCCCCATCATCCCGGACGTCTCGACCTACAACATCCTCTTCACCTCCATTACTCGCATGGACAAGAACAACAACAACAACCCATCATCCTCCAACTTCCCGACCATCTTCTCCTTGCTCAACAAGCTCAACCGCGGCGCCGACCCCTCTCCCGACACCATCACCTATGGCATCTTCATCGACTTCTGCGGCCGCTCCAACAATGTAGACCTCGGCTTCGCCGTCTTCGCATGCATGCTCAGACGCGGCTGGAGTGCCACCATTGTCATCCTCAACTCTCTACTCAGAGGTCTCTGTGTCAAGAAGAGTTTCAGTGAAGCAGCCCTGCTGCTCGACAAAATGCCTCAGTTGGGTTTTGTGCCAGACGTTGTATCTTACACTACTGTCATAAAGGGTCACTGCGAGAGCAGAAACACGGACTTGGCAATCAATTTACTCAGGAAAATGAATATCAAACCCAATGTCGTTACGTACAATAGCATTATTAGAGGCCATTTGGTTCTTGGTCGCTGGAAAGAGGCCAGCGGAATCTTTAAAGAGATGGTCGATAGAGGACTCATACCAAATGTTATAACATTTAACACGTTGATGGATTATCTTTGCAAGCAGGGAAAAACGACCGAAGCGCATAAGCTACTCAATTTGATGGTTGAAAGAGGTGAGAAACCCAATAAAATCACGTATAATGTACTACTGCATGGATATTGTCTCGAAGGCAGGTTCGAGAAAGTGGATGACTTACTCAATTCTATGTCACGTGAGGGTCTAAGGCACGACGTCCGTAGTTACACTGTTTTGATTGATGGGTACAGTAAGAACCAGAAGAATGATGAGGCTATGGATGTGCTCAAGAAAATGCGAAAAGAAGGAGTGCAGCCGGACACTATTACTTACAATATTTTATTAGATGGACTTTGCAAGATCGGAAAAGTGGAGGAAGCTGAAGACCTCTTCCATCAAATGGTAACTCAAGGTCTCTCTCCTGATATTATCACTTATAACACTTTGATTGATGGACTTTGCAAGATCGGAAAAGTGGAGGAAGCTGAAGACCTCTTCCGTCAAATGGTAACTCAAGGTCTCTCTCCTGATATTATCACTTATACCACTTTGATTGATGGACTTTGCAAAATCAGAAAAGTGGAGGAAGCTGAATACCTCTTCCGTCAAATGGTAACTCAAGGTCTCTCTCATGATATTATCACTTATAACACTTTGATTGATGGACTTTGCAAAATCAGAAAAGTGGAGGAAGCTGAATACCTCTTCCGTCAAATGGTAACTCAAGGTCTCTCTTCTAATATTATCACTTATACCACTTTGATTGATGGACTTTGCAAAATCGAAAAAGTGGAGGAAGCTGAATACCTCTTTCGTCAAATGGTAACTCAAGGTCTCTCTCCTAATATTATCACTTATAACACTTTGATTGATGGACTTTGCAAAATCAGAAAAGTGGAGGAAGCTGAATACCTCTTCCGTCAAATGGTAACTCAAGGTCTCTCTCCTGATATTATCACTTATACCACTTTGATTGATGGACTTTGCAAAATCGAAAAAGTGGAGGAAGCTGAATACCTCTTTCGTCAAATGGTAACTCAAGGTCTCTCTCCTAATATTATCACTTATAACACTTTGATTGATGGACTTTGCAAAATCAGAAAAGTGGAGGAAGCTGAAGACCTCTTCCGTCAAATGGTAACTCAAGGTCTCTCTCCTAATATTATCACTTATAACACTTTGATTAATGGATTTCTAAAATTAGGAAAATGGCAAGTAACTTGTAGATTGATCGAGGAGATGAAGGATCAAGGGATCGAACTTGATGTTGTGACATTTAACACGATAATGGGTGCTTTGTGTAAAGAAGGAATGGTCGGAAAAGTTTAAAAATTATTAGATATGATGATCCAAAGAGGTTTGGACCCCAATGTAGTAACGTACATTACCTTAATGGAAGGATATTGCCTGATACAAGAAACAAGTAAAGCATTTAAAGTTTTTCAGCTAATTCTCTCACGAGGTCATAAACCAAATACAGTTACTTTCCTCACCTCTGAATGCAGATTTACTTATTATGTTTTTTTTCTATGTGCACCTGCCTGACCTTTTTTGCTTTATTGCCTTACCGACGCTCCACAACGACTATTCTTGATAGAATCCTATTGTTTACGGATGCACATCCCCATGCTCTATTGTGGATATCCTTTGAGCTTGTTTTTATTAGACTATGTTGTGAGGGGATTCTCAACTTACATTAGTAATTAGGCAAACATAGGTATCTAACAATAGCAACCCATAGGACTTTTACTGCATGGTATGCTTGCCTTAGTAGGATAGCTTGTCTTTTCTTATATGCTTGATTGCTAGTTTACACTCATGTCGTTTCTGCCTCCTCAACACATTGGTACCGTGCTTGTCTTTACATTTCTGCCTTTACCATATTTCTTTCCTGTATTTGTGTTTTGCGTTTTTCTATCATCTTGGGCTTCGTTTATGGCATTCTGCTAGGTGGGGTCTGACTTATCATGGTTTCATATTAAGAGCATGTGAATAATGAAACATCACTACATGAATCCCTTTGTGGTTTAAAAAAAAAAAAAAAATCAGAGAACTATTAGATTCAACATGAATTTATCGTTTGATTTGTATAAATTTATGTCATGTCTTTTTATTCAATTTCTTAGCTTTAGTTTAGAATTGAGAGAAAGTGTTAAAAAGTTTTAGGTTTCAAACTTCACATCATCTTAGATCACTCATTGTGAACAATCCTCATGACTCTTATTAATAAAATCATTAGTGTTTTCACTCAATTTCCATATTATTTGTGGAGTCATTCTTTGTACCCAGACCAAATGGTGGAGCTTTGTTAAGAAATGTTCCAAGGAATCATCATCATCCAAGCCTTCTTCTCCCATCAGAATTGGTCGGCTATGGAGCACGAGAAAGCTGTTCAAAATAGTTTGTGAAGCTTTTTTGTGGTCAGATTCTTATTTTAGGATTAACTTAAGCCGCATAATGCTACTCTGAAACTTTTGTCATTCATTTATAGGTCCCTATGATGTATTTATTTTGAAAGGTGATGATGTACTTCTTTCTTGTCCTACATATCTTTTAATGTTGCTCCCAATCATGTCAATTTATTTTTATGATTCCCATGATTAGAAGACTCTTAGTTTAGTTTAAAATATAAATTTGATACCTTGATGATAGTTTAATTTGGACGTCGACTGCCCTGTTCCATTTTCATTATTTCTATAAGTCAACTGTCCTATACTACAACTATAATTTGTTAAACCATCAAACCATACAATCATGCCATTGTGCTTGATTATTTAGCGTTGTCATAAACTTTTGGTTCTACATTGTACAGCAACAATTTCCGGTGAAGGAAAGCTGTTGAAAGTCATCTAGTGAGTTACATCTTGTTGAAAAATAGGCTAGGAACATTTGTATTTCTCAATGAGATACTTTCTCTTGAATTTGTGAACCTATTCAAAGGTTTCTGCACCTATTCAGCACTTGCCTCCATTCTCAGTGTTTCTCACAGCTCTATGTGCTGATGCACCAAAGGAAATAAATCTTGACGTAATGATTTCCCATTTTGAAGCAAGCTGTCTTGCTGCTAATTTTGGATTTCATGCACCGCCTTTTATTGCTTGATGTTGTATTTCCTGTCTGGAGTTCCATAATGTGGCAGATGCCATAACACTTGAAAGAATAATTTCTTTTAACATGTTTTACTTGTTCTTTTGGATAATCCTGTTCTTGTTCCAGAATTCAATTTGTATTCTGATAAATGCCCACACCATTGCAGGAATGCAAAGCAGTCTTTTACGCCTTGAGCTTGCAAATATTCTTTTCCTGGATCTGCTTGTAGGTGTTTCTCTAGTCATCTCTGTCAGTAGTCTATCCAATCTTTTCCTGTGTACCTCTAGTTCATGTGACCCTTGCTTCTACAAGTAAAACAAGTTACCAACAATTTGAAAGTCAAGCTTAACATGTAAATTAGTATTATACATTTGTAAAATTTAATATGTAGACAAAAAAGAGAGCGCATAATACCATGGTAAAGTGAAAGAAAAATACACATGAAAGTAGATCAAGATGTCATTCCTATATGTATTAAAGTTTATAATGTTACTTTTAGCAAATGACAAGTGCCAAACCTGACAGTAACATCTATTTGGACTCGTTAACCTCAGATGATTTCCGTTTTGGAACTCCCTTTCCCAACCATGGAAGGAAAAAACACACACACACACATACACGGTTGTGCCTACTTTAAGGGTTGTTTTTCTTCTTCTTTTTAGAAAGCGGATAAATACTATCAGGAGCACTCCGCCTAAATCGTATTTATATTAGTGTTTAAGAACAAGTACCATCAATATACAAACAATGTTTAACAATAAAAGTTATTGTTGAATCTGAAACGCAAGTCAAATACTAATACACTAAGCACTTCCTTGTGAACCACCAGTATAAGCTTCACGCATCTCAGCTATAAGCAAATGACCACCTCCATTATCTCCATAAATTGCCACCAAAATCAATTGTAGACCCTCCATAAGTTGATTATTGAATTGAGTCACCACCATATTTTCTTTCCTCTGTAAGGGATGTACCCCAGTAATTAGAAAGGAATGCAATGTGAGTCAGTAGTTCATGACATTATTTCTAGGAAGATTTAAAGATTCTGGCATCTCTTTCCTTAGTACCCTATAAAAGAGCAGTCATTCCTAAATTCCAACCCAATGCGAATTCAATATTCACTTTCCTTTCCCTCTGATCTGTCCACCAACTAAAGACGGACTAGTTTGCCATATCTTCTACAAAAAGAATTTACAAGGCCCACAATTGTTATCAATTACTTACATTACATTGAACAAAAATATGGAATATGATTCAGCATTGGTACCACATAATAATACACAAACAAAGGTCCATGAACCTTTCTTGTAACGTACCCCTGTGGGACACGAGATGAAATTTATATACTAGGATATTGACAACTAAATTTAAATATTTAACGATTCCAGTAGTAGTATCATGTGATCGCATTGACATTTTTGCTACATTTCTTAAACTTAGTTTTGTGTGCATGTGTCACTGTGTGTGTGCCTGGCTGCCTGCACAAACATGTCTTTGTATGTGTATGACCTAAAATGCATACAGTTTTATGTATTATCATATTTCATTAATGCCCAAGTCTTTTAAATAAGACCACACATACCTTACATCATTGCATAATGGATGGCCTATTGTTCTTCGATTTATGTTCCACGATCAGTGTTATTCATTCCTGTATCAAGGTAACACTGCTATGAAGCAGACATTAGATCGAGAGACTAGCCTGAAAACTTTGGCCAAGTTTACAGTAAGTATCATGGTTTTAAGCAAGAAGTATAAGTTTAATCCTCAACGCCCCCTTAATTTTTAATTTAATTATTTTTGGACTCTGCCCCCTTCCCTTAATTTTTTAATTTAAGGTATCATCTTACATCTTCGTCTAGATTCTTAATAATGTAGGAGAATTTGAATGCTACTCCTTGGTTGCATAAGCCTAAACTACAATCTAAAAGGTAGGTCTACATATATGCCAACTGTCCACCTAGGTTTTGTGGCATAGTCCTCTTATGCTCATAGCTACCTTGGCTAAGAATTTAGTACCGACATATCAGTCATAAAAATTGTCACATTTTTTATGGAGTTTTCTTATGCTCCATATAAGAGCATTCAAATAAGAGAATGCTTGGATGATGATGATGATGATGATGAAAATCCAAACAATATGTCCAAATTCGTGTTCATATGGGACTTAAATGATATTCTTTAATTATACTACAAATGAACCTAATTTTTTTTTTTCCTAAGATTATAATACAAGTCTCCATGTATGGTTTTTGGTGAAAGTGGACTTGGATCAATTATGTTGCAATTATTATTGTTGCAACTATATATTTTTGCATGAGTTGATATGTTCAAAATATTGTACGAATGAATGTAAGTAAATGGTTGGGTTATATGCCCCATGTGAATTTTTTAGGGAAATTGTTTTTAAAGTAAAAGGCAATTACATACATGGTTTGATTTTTCTGTAAACCAAAATCTTCACGAGACTTGTATTATAATCTTTGGATATATGCTAAAGTTGGAAGTACTATATTTCAATCCGAGGATATTATTTTTGATGTAGTTGTGTGCTATTTTGTAGGATTACGAGAAATTAGGTTTTGCCTTCAGTTTGTATAATGGCAACTTGTTCCAAGTTTTGTGGTATTCAATATCAATAGATAGATTAAGAGGTGGCCAAACATACTTGCCAAGCATTAGACAATGATTTGCCTTGGCAGGTCCTATGAGTCTAAATGCAAATAATCCTAAATGCGTAATTTTTGTTATGCTTTACTATATCTTTGATTATTTTTTCTTCTTCCAAATGGGCAATGATGAGACTTGGGTTATGGGTAGAGAAGCATCATTTGGTGTGGGATGTTCCTGAATAATTATGAGAAATTGGGTATTTGGTCACCATTTGATGTGAGATGTTCTTGACAAATGATGAGAATTTGGGTTTTTGGCTTTGGGTTATTGAGAAATGATAAAGCAAGAGTTTTACAAAGAATTTGGGATTAGCATTGGTGAATTGTATCAGGTTTTGGATGCTATGCTTCTGTATCTTACGTACGTATTTTAAGTGATTGTGAAGTAAAAATATGTGAACCAATCCTCTAAGCCTAGACTTTGTAATAATTGGTTATGTTATTCTCATTATCCTTTATTGCATTGTTCTTGGTAATTTACTATATTATTATACATGTGGAATGACCTTGGTTACTGCAGTTATTTAAACGCTAAAACATTTTGTTCCTATCACGATCAAAAACCCAAAAGCTAAGATCATATTGTTTCTAACACCATCTAAAACCACAAGGTAAGTTCAGGACTGGGGTGTATGACACATCTCAACTCCACAAGAAGTTAATCTAAGCGGAAAAAATAGTGAACAAATTAAAAAAATTAAAATTAAAGTTACAAGGTAGTATCTTATACAAAAATTTATAGTTCGGCATTACTATTTCACATTACATTATAAAGTTATTCTACCATAAATTAAATAACTACTACAAAATCTCTATAAAATCGAACACATTAAATGGAATTGACGTTAAATGTATAATCGGATATGCAATTTTCAAATTTCTATTCTAAGGTGAAAGTCAAATAAGAATGAAAACCTACACCTAAACTACAAGCTGAATAATCATATCTAGCAATTTACCTTTTTGAAAACTTGCATATTTTACTAAAAAAAACTTTTATAGTATCAAAGTACACAGTTTGGAAAGACATCTTATAACAATTCACCAAGTTCTAACTTCTAAGAACAAAGCAATTTACCAAGTGAATCTATGAACCGGATGATCGTGCATACTAAAGCAACATGCTACCCATTATTTTGCCATAGAGCTGGTTAACCGCCATGAGCAGTTTACCAAGTTAATCAAAGAATATGGCCACACAATAAACACCTGCATGCACGACTCAAGGTTTCCATTTGCTACCTATGACTTTACTTCCTCATAATAAGATTCCTGTGTAACATAGCGTTGCTCAAGCTTTCTTTGTTTTTCGATTATATATAATAAAACATGTGCAAACACATATGATATTTTATAAGAATAAATTACTATAGACGAACAACACCAAGACATCTGTGTGCATAAAACTAACATCACATATATCTAAACATCTGAATCATCATGTTGTAGAGATATAAAAAGTTTGTATTATTGGTATCGAAATTGGAATCGGTATCGGTATTGATCATTCATATAAGTATCGGGATCGACTGTATCGACAGTTTCAGATCAGAGTATCAGAATTTTTAGTATTGGAAATCAAATAATTATTATTAAATCACTAATATTTTAGATTTTTTTTATACATTTATGCATAATTTGAAGTATTTCATGTGTCATTTCTTTGTAGTTTTGAAATTGAATGAAATAGTAGTCACCATTGCCGATAGGTTTACCTGTGATAGATAAGTTTTCTTCTTTTATATCCTTTTACACCTTTGCTATGCTTTAAACCATTGTTGATTGATTCCGAAATAAGTGTCTCCAATGTCGTTATCGGTCATTATCGGCCAATATCGAATATTAGTTGATAGCGGATCGGTACATGCCAAACTATATCGATATCGGCCGATACTGCAAACTATGGATATAACATTAAGTTGCATGCCATAAACACCTTATAAGGATGCAATTTGTCAGTCACTTTTATTTTATTTTTTACCAATAAGAAAAGTGTTACTTTCTAAATGTATAGTGTATTTACATGCTTTATTAATGCATAAAAAGGTTATTTAATTAAGAGCTAAGGGTCACATAAAATTAGTTATGTAATTAAGGTCCAAAATGTAATTAAGGTACAACGCCTCAGCGATCTCCCCTCTTCTTTTGTGGGACTAAAAAAATAAGAATCTTGACTATAGCGAAGCCGGTGCACTGTGTAGGTAGTGGTCACCTGTGTGTGCAGATGAAGGTCTAAACCGTGCTCCATGGAGTACAATGTACTTATATGCATACGCTCAAGTAGTTCAAAGATAACCCTTTATTGAGGAAATAAGGTATCTTTTCTGGCTGAATTACATTGTCAGGGAAAGGGATGTTAACATTGGCGGATACATACTCCTCCAGCTCATCCTTCTCCTTGGCTACCCCCAGCGCAAGCGAAGGCTTTGGTGGTTTCCTGTGTAATTTTAACACCAAAGGTTCAGAAGCTGCAGCCATTGTCGGGACTTCCTTTGGTGGTCGATTCGGCCTGCGAAGGAGAACGACCATGGGTTCGGAAGGCGTAGACAGAGCGGAATCTTCTTTTGGTGGTCGATTCGGCCTGTGAAGGCGAATGACCATTGGTTCAGACGATGCGGCAGGTACCGGAGATTCAGGTGCCTTCCTGTGTAATTTGACGATGAGTGGGATAGCCGCGTCGGGAGTGCGAGCCTTGAGGCGGATTCTCAGGGGCTCCTCGGGTGTTGTTGTGGCCTCGGCTTCATCATCGGCCTCATTGCCACTTTCATCTTGGCGGACTTTCTTGTAGAGGATCGAGTCGGAGTAGTAAATCTCGATTCCCTTAAACGGATCGACATCAGCAAACTCCATCTTGACGAAACCGTGTTCGTCTACATACTTCAGACATTGGTGGAGGGTGGACAGCACGATCCCGTGTTCATGTATCCACGGACGTCCCAACAAGACGTTGTAGGATGTATCTACGTCTATGACGTAACATGTGACTTCTGTTCTTAGGTCGCTGATATGGCATTTCAAGCAAATTTTGCCCAGAGGGTAGCTCCTTCCTTTGTTGAAGCCACTAATGGCAGTATTGGTGGCCGCTAGACGATACATCAGGATCCCCAGGGTCTGAAGCAGACTTATCGGGATAATGCTGATCGACGAACCTGGATCAATATGCATCCGGTCCACCTTGACGTCGCCAATATACCCTGTGTAGTACAAGGGTCGATCGTGCCTATTATTTTTTAACAACATGTCCTGTTGCGAGAAGGTGATGTTGGGTATCGCATCCATGGCGTTGTTGCAATGTGGACAAGCAACATGATCTTCGGTTGGTGGCTTGACTTGCGCCAGGTAGGTATCGACATTCTGTAATGCCTCACTCAGGGCAGCCCGAGTGTCTTTGGAGAGCCGCAAAAGCTCAAATAGCGACAATTTTGCCAAAGTGTTGGCTAATTGTGCTAAGATATCGAAGTTATTGGGCCTTTCCAGCCCTTGTGGTGCATCCTTGCGTAGTGGTTTATCGAAGCGAGTTTCCTTCTGCTTAGACTTGTCCGTCGGCGGGGGCTGAGATATCCCTGGATCAGTGGTGGTAGGGGCGACAACCAGGAGCGTATCGTTGTGCATTGGTTGGTACATTACGCCTGACCTTGTAGTACATGCTGCCAGCTCTTCAGTCGAGGAAGAAACTGTGTAACAGAATTTAGATTTCTTGTCCTTGGACTTGGCGGTGGAGGATGTCGCCGGCTGTGTCAAGTTTGGCACGAGGTTGGGATGGACCCACATGACCTCCCTACGTGGTGTGGTAAGAGGTATTAGCCCGGCCGTCTGGTCTCGATCTAGTGGAAGGTTGACCACCTCCATAGTTGCCTTTAGGACTGGGATCACTCCGTCTTGGGCTTCCATTGCCGGAAAGTTGTCGAACTGGAGGGATACCATGTTGGCGGCGACCGTCACGTCGTCGAAGTTCAGGAAAATGGCCTCAGTATCGATCAGGCGTTGGATATACCGCTTCAGGGTATAGCACTCCTGCGTCAGGTGGTGGACGTATCGGTGAAAGTAACAATACTTTGGGTTGTTCATTTCCGCCGCTTCAGGTTGACGTCTGACGTCGGGAAGCCAAATTTTGCCTCTCTGCATCAGCATGTCGAAGATGGGCTTGACATCGCCATATTTGAAAGAGTAAGTCTCCTTTGATTTTGGAGCCTCTGCCTGCTTTTGCTCAGGCTTCTTGGTCAAGGTGGCGACCATAGCCTGTTTTTCTTTTCCATCGCGGCTGCTATTGTCGTCATTACTGTTGTTGTTGTTGTTGGGGTTGGGACGTTTCCTTTTGTCCTCAGTGGTGGGGATATGGATTCCCAAGTTTCGGGCGTTCTTCAGCTTCTTCTCAGCGTTGACAGCGCTTACGATGAATGTTGTCCAGCCTTTAAACTAGGCGTCGTCCATCCAGAGGCTGACTGCCGGAAGTAGGTTCCTCTGGCACATTTCCATTAGCGTTGCTTCGGGATTGCCAGGGGACAACCTCAGTGATGACTGTTGGAATCGCTCGATGTAGTTACGAGCGAGCTACTTCTCTCCCTGGACGACATTGTCATATCATGTCCTGACTCATAGAATCTTTTGAAGAAAAGACTTTTGAGATCGTTAAATGATGATATGCAATTGTCCGGTAGGCTACAGAACCAGTCGAATGCTACTCCCGCCAATGCCCCGACAAAGAGTCTGGTAAGGATGGCATCATTGCGGGGTAGGTGCCATGTTGCTGTCTCGAAGTAGCTTATGTACCGACGAGGGGAGGACTTTCCGTCAAACGTATCTATGTTGAAGGGCTTGTACCTGGGTGGGTACGGTACGTCCCTCCATTCCAGCGGGTACGGTTGGCGTACTCCGAGATCGCGGAGAGTTCCGATTACCCATGGAATCTAGTCGAGCTCGGAGTTCTCAGACCTCTTTCATTGCTTCCTTAGCCTCGTCTGCTGCTGAAGGGGCTGAGGAACCAGGTTGGGGAGGATTGCCGCCCGTGGGTGGAGCGGTTGTGTTTGAATTCGCGTTGGTCCCGGGATCCAAGTTAGCTGGCGCCGAGGTCCTTGTTGGTTGAGAGGCCATGTTTGCCCTGATTTTCAGCATTGTTTGGGTCAAGGCTTGCATCGATGCATTCATAGTCTGCATCATGTTCTCGAGAGCCTCAAGGCGTTGTTGGTCACTGGGGACGTCATAGTCATCTCCTGCCATGTATACCGTCCTCACGTGGGGAGAGATGGACGGGGCAGTGGATGCCGCGCTCTCCGTCCCGGACCCTTGCAGTGAGCGGTCTTTAAGGAAGACAGGCGGCGTTGTGTCCTCCTCGGATTCGGAGGGGATACTACCTTCGACATAGGAGGCTATGTCATCTTTGCGAGAGTAGCTACCCTCAGGGGTTTCAGAATCTGTTCCTTGAGAATCATCATCTTTTCGGAACGCTGGATTGTTATATAGGTCCAGGGGTTTACTACCCCCAGCTTGGGGAACCCCCAGGGGTTCTGAGGAAGAACTACCCCTAGCGGCTGACAGATTCTTCCTCGAGCGAGTGCCCTGGAAAATGTCTTTCATGGATCCTGCTATCGGTCCTCCTAGTAGTCTTCTTCTCAACACGCTGGTCGAGAGTGACGGACTGGAGGTGCTGGACTTCTTTTCTCCTTCGGTGGAGGGGACATTCCGAGCCGAGTAACATGCGGCGAAGGACAGCTCCTCCCCCTCTGGTGCTTGCACCTGACCTCCGGGTTGTTGTCGGGCAGGTATCTTCTGGTACAGTCATTGGAATGCCGACTGCCTGCTTGTGGGCGCTGCCACTCCGTTGCAACAACAGTTGATGATAATCTTGGAACAATGATGCCCTAGAGAGGACATTTCACCGGTCGTAGTTGTTTCTCTCATTTTGCGCTTGTGATTGATCACGTTGTGCAAGTCGAGCGAGGGTTGTTCCACCTTTGCACCCTTTTTGTGGGCCCGGGTAGACCGATCGCACGGGTGTGTAGGTGTTGTGTTGGCTCCCGGATCCGAGGTTCGTATAAGAACTTGTCTCAGATCATCGGCGGAAGACTTTTGAGACCTACCCAGTCCATTTGCCGCTGGGGGCTGGACGCATGGGGGCAGTTGTAACGACCCATTCCGCTCACGCGGATAGCCGATTCACGGCGCAAGTGCGACGAACCGACCCGCCTTGCTCAGTGAGATGACTTGCTTGATGCAAAAGAATTCAGACTTGGCCCTTTAGGAGTTCAGACTTAGACTTTCAATGGTGCGCTCGGAGTATCGCTCGACCGAGGCGAATTATCGCTAAGGTGGGTGGCTACGATGAACCTATCTTTGCTTAGCCTACACACTTAAAAAATATGGACGATATATACTGGTCGCTAGGAGAATCACCCCTTGCATGCTAATAAGAATATAACGCACCTAGCTAAGGGAATAATCCCATCTTGTATTGCTTGTGTTAGAATATGGAAATAAAACTTGCCTTATAGTTGGACCCTCGCATGCTAGTTTAGCTTCGTGCAAGTAAACCTCGCTAATGCTTCGTGTAGATCATTATATACTCTTCGTAGTACACCGCTCACTTGTTTACACTTCTCGTCTTAGAGATTATGCCACGACACCTTCGTGCTCGTGCTAAGTCGCACTGCTTATGTTTCGAGTAGACTTTTATTTGAGCAAGTATAGTGTTTCACCCTTATATGTGCCATGCTTATCTCGTAGATTCGTGCCACGGACTAGAACACGAATCGGAACAAGATTCACTTCATTTGACCAAAAGCGGCAAGATCACCCTTCCGGAGCTCAAGCGGCCCCAAGAAGTCGGCAGTACTAGCGACCCCAAATACTGCATCTTCCACAGATATGTGCACCACCCGACAAAGGCGTGTTACATACTGAAAAGGAAGATCCAGGGTTTGATCGATGCTAAAGCCATCACTCTGCACAACACTGAGAAGACTGTCACGGCCAACATGATCTCTCTGCAGTTTGGCAATCTGCCTCCCCAGGAGGTCCCGGACGGTGTTGCGCCTATCTCCCGGACAACGATGAACATCGTCAATCTCCCTTCAGCTAGGGGTCAAAATTACGACCTGGTATCCCTAACCACCCGGCGGGGCGAGATCATGTGGGTTCACCCGGATTTGGTGTCAGAGCTCGAGGAGGACACTAATGCTACTAAGGCTACGTCTAGGAAGAGCTCCAAATGCAAGCCATGCCATATGGTTGCGACTTCTTCGCCATCAGACAAAGACGAGGTACTAGCTGCGACCCGTTCAGGGAGAGCTTACCTCAATGACTACGAAGCAAATCAGGAAGGTGCACCAGCAGATACTTCGGCTGCCAAACCTTCGGGACCCGAGCCCGTCATACCAGAGACCGGTCCTGCAAGGCCGACTTCAACGGACAAGGGGAAGCAAAAAGAAGTCCGCTTTGATAAACCTGTGAAAAACATTCCTAACAAAGGTTTAGAGAAGCCGTACAACTTCGACATCCTGGCCCAACTAGCTAATACGCCAGCCAGGCTGTCCATCTTCGAGCTACTCAGGCTCTCCCAAGACACTCGTCTAGCCCTGAGTGAAGCACTAATGCAGGCGGAGGCATGCTTGACCCAGCTCAAGTCCCCCGACGAAGAACCAGTGGCGTGTCCCCAATGCCACAGTGTGATCACATTCCATGAGCATTTACGCAAAACAGTGGAATGTTACGTAGACGATATAGCTGTCAAAAGCCGCCTCAAAGATGATCACATTCAAGACTTGAGGACAGTATTCGAGTTAATGCACCAACATCAACTCAAGATGAATCCTACGAAGTCCTTTCTGGGTGTATCTAGCGGCAAATTCCTGGGATTTGTCATTACCTCCAAAGGCATCCAAGTGGACCCTGATAAAGTCCAGGCCATCGTAGAAATGCGACCGCCCCGCAATCTGAGGGAACTCAGGGGATTTCAAGGTCGTCTGGCTTACATCCGGAGATTCATATCCAACCTCTCTGGGAGATGTCAGCCTTTTTCTCGCCTCATGAAGAAAGGTGTATCCTTCGTATGGGACGAAGCCTGTCAGCAAGCGTTTAACGATATCAAACGCTACCTCACTCATCCGCCAGTTCTGGTGCCTCCCGTCATAGGAAGACCATTCTTCCTATACGTTCGAGCAATGGACCATTCCTTGGGAGCTCTTCTCGCACAGAAGAACGATGTAGGGCATGAACAGGCTATCTACTATCTAAGTAGAATGATGGTCGGAGCCGAACACCGGTACAGCCCAGTGGAGAAAGAATGCTTGGCTCTGATGTTCGCTATCCAGAAGACGCGACACTATGTCACCGGCCAGACTATCCATATCATCTCCAGGATCAACCCTCTTCGAGTACTGATGAGCAAGCCAAGTGCTCTTAATTCCCGACTCGCAACTTGGGCGATGCTGTTAACACCATATGACATGGTGTACGTCCCTCAGAAGTCCATCAAAGGCCAAGCATTGGCCGACTTCCTAGCTGCTCATCCGATCCCGGAGACCTCCAAGTTGTACGAGGACATCCCTGACGAAGTTACAGAATGTAATTCCGCGATGGAAAGTGACGCGTGGCAACTATTCTTCGATGGTGCCTCCAGAACTGGTCCTAGGGGAAATGTGGTTTCAGGAGTAGGAATCGTCCTGGTTACTCCCGACAAACTCGTCATCTACCGAGCATACTCTCTCAACGAGCCCTGGTCAAACAACGTGGCAGAGTATAACGCTCTACTAATCGGGCTCCAAGTCGCTAAAGAGCTGGGGGTCGAATCTCTGGAAGCTTTCGGAGATTCTCTGCTTATAGTCAATCAAGTCAGGGGAATATATGAAGTCCGGAATCCAGACCTAATCCCCTATCACCAAGCAGCGGTCGAGATAGCCGTGACATTCAAAGGGTTCTTCCTGGAGCATGTGCCTCGATCCCAGAATCTTGAAGCTGATGCCCTAGCCAGTCTAGCTGTGGATTTAGCTACTCCTATAAGAAGGCAGAATTCGGTAATCCTTCTTAACAGAGATTTATTCTGTGTAAAGAACAACTCTCACATAGAACGCAGCTACGCTGTGCACGCCAATCCTCCCAGGAGAGATTGGAAGAGTCCCTTCATAGATTTCGTGGCATACGGAATCTTGCCGGAGGACCCTAAAGAAGCAGTATCCGTCAAGAGACGATCTTTACGCTTCTACTTCGATGCATCTTCACAATGCCTATATCGCCGGACCTACGACGGACTGCTATTGAGATGTCTCTCTAACGACGAAGCACAACAGATTATCCGTGAAGCTCACGACGGCGTATGCGGGGCGCATCAACCCGGTCCTAAGCTACAGGATCGTATCATGAGAATGGGCTATTACTGGCCCACTATGATCACAGACGCGATCAACTATGCAAGACAATGCAGAGCCTGTCAGGTCCATGCAGACTTGATACATCAACCGTCCGAATATCTACATCCCACGGTTGCATCCTGGCCTTTCGAAGCATGGGGTATGGATGTCATCGGTCCTATTCACCCGTCTTCTTCCAGGGGTCACCAGTTCATACTGGCCATCACGGATTACTTCTCCAAATGGGCAGAGGCGATCCCTCTTACTGAGGTAAAGGCGTCTAATGTGATCAGCTTCATCAAGCATCACGTCATTTATCGCTTCGGGGTACCTCGGAGGATAATTCACGACAACGGGCCTCAGTTCATCAGCCAAGCGTTTCATCGATTTTGCAATAAAAATCGGATACATAATATTGCCTCTACGGCGTATTACCCAGCTGCTAATGGTTTGGCGGAAGCTTTCAACAAAACCATTATCAAACTCTTGAAGAAGTTCGTCTCTTCAAACAAAAGAGATTGGAATGAGAAACTGGGCGAATGTCTCTGGGCATACCGCACAACGGTACGAACACCGACAGGTTGTACTCCATTCTCACTGGTCTACGGGAGCGAAGCAGTTCTCCCCATTGAAATCCAGATCCCGTCACTCAGGATAGCCGTAGCTAATGAGCTGACTCAAGAAAAGAATGACCTTTTAAGGCTTCAGGAGCTAGAAGGATTAGACGAGAAACGCCTCCAAGCTCAACAGCGCATCGCACTCTACCAAGTACGCATTTCCAGAGCTTTCAACCATAAAGTAAGGGAAAGAGTGTTCAAAGTCGGCGAGCTAGTTTTAGCCGTGAGAAGGCCGATGATTCTTACTCACAGAAGTAAAGGCAAATTCCAGCCCAAATGGGAGGGCCCTTATGTGATCGAGACAACGTTCTCAAACGGCGCTTATAGGTTAGCCTAGCCTAATGGAGACCTGTTGATGGCTCCTATCAACGGCAAATTCCTGAAAAGGTACTATGCTTAATCTCCTCTGCTCTGGTGGAATATAGCGAAAACCTCAATTCTGACGAAACTACTTCCAAAACAAAACTAGTTGGGTCGTATTCTTTCATGTCCATATAACCTCTGAATAGATGCGTTCGACTAATTTGGAAATGCAATGTCTATCACGTCCATATTACCTCTGATAGTGTCTTGCCTACAAGCCTTAGTCAAAGCACATTCTATCATGTCCGTATGACCTATGAATAGATATGTCCTGCTAAAGTTTACCGAGAGTCTATCATGTCCATATTACCTCTGATAGTGTCTTGCCTACAAACCTTAGTCAAAGCATATTCTATCATGTCCGTATGACCTATGAATAGATATGTCCTGCTAAAGTTTTTCGAGAGTTTATCACGTCCATACTACCTCTGATATCACTCTCGTCCAAACCTGTCATTTACATTCCGAAATGATTGGTCCACAAAGTCAGAAAAGAGTCGCTTTATTTATTCCCAAGAAAGAGCAGAATTACACTGGGAAGCAAGAAGAAGAAATGGTACATCATTGTGGGGGAGCGGTCAGATCATGAATCTGCTGCACCAGTACATCTATCCTATCATCCCTGCAAACCAAGGCATCAGTGCGGGCCTGCTCCAGCCGTGCCTCGTTGTCCCCCATAAGGGACAGCTCGGCCCTCGCCCGACGAACACCTGCACGGGCAGCTTCTGCACGATCCAGATCCCGTCGCGCTGCGCTCAGTCGACCAGTTGCTACATCTAGACCGGCCAACGACTGAGAAACCCGTTCGTCTGCCTGAGCGAGTTTTTCTCTCAACTTGTGGGCCCTCGTTACGTTCCCTTCATGCTCGGATTGGCACTTCAGTTGAAGAGCAAGGGCCTCCTCCACGACGGTTTTTCTTTCGTCCATCTCCAGCTGGCGTGTTTGAACGAGTTTATTTAGGCTTTCCATTTTTTTGGCAAACCGCGCAGTCATGGAGTCATATCTGGACTGGACCTCAGCTTCAACGCCGCCCCCAGTTAGCCGCAGATATTCGTTAATGGGTTGCTCCAAACCATTAACCATCGCCTCCAGGGCATCAGCTAGCCCGGTGCCGTCAAAATCCCGGATCGCCTCTATCGGAATCCGAGAGGACTTCCTCAGGCGCTCGAGGTCCAGATTCCCCTTCAGCACCATTGGTATCAGCGTTTTCAAAGTAGCATAGAAGACACTGGTATATTGCTCGGTCAGCGCAGCTAGATCCGATTGGGCGCCAGGAGTGGCCGCAGCATTGGCGAGTCCCCCTCCAGGAATGATTGCAGACGAAGTGGTCACAACCGTCGCCTCAACAGGTGGTGCGACCAAAAGAGATGCGTCTACAACAACCGAAGTAGTCGCAATGGCAAGCTCCTCCTCTTCTTGGGATATCAGAGCCTCTTCAACAGGCGAACCGACCCCCGAAGATATTTCCTCCTCAAAGTCAAACGCCTCCGTATCATTGCCAGGAGCCGGAGCAGAGCCAGAAGGCGCTTCAAAGCTGTACTCCCCGTGGACGCCATCCCCTGAGAAGAGGACAAAAAAGTTGATATCAATATAATGATACTCTTTCTAAAAAGGAGACATAAAGATGACATTTACCCGTGGCCGGCGGTATATACGGCGCATCTGCAGCCGATGTAGCTAAATCACGCCTTAATGACTTAATGCGAACTGTCATACCTGGAGAAGGGGGTGGGCCAACCGACATCTCCAGGAGATCTACCAAGCCTCCACCAAGACGCAGTCGAGGTTCGTCAGCTGGAACCTCGCCAGGCATGCTCACGGGCACGGCAGGGGTTTCATCCGTTGCTGGTCTAGGGAAAGATTCTTCCATCTGCCTCGGTCACGCAGGCAATCTCGTTCCACTACCTGAAGCGGTAGCAGCGACAACAACCTCTAACGAAGATTCTCTGGCACCGCCAGCTGAAACTGAGGGTCCCTCTCTAAAAGGCGAGGAACCTCCGATCAAGGAAACATCCTCGACAGGCGAGACAGCAGGTTCCTCTCTAGGAGCCTCAATACCAGGAATCCGGAGAGAACGATTGACCGTCTTCTTCCTCTTGCGCGGAGAAGCCTCCTTGGGAGCAGGATCCCTTCGCTTCCCGGAGACTACCAAGGCCCCCGCAGGCAGAGGCACTTCACACCTCGGCACCGACACCAGCGGCTCATCGGGAGTAGCGAACTCCTCACCCTCGTCGGAAGAAACCGAAGGGACTTCGACTCTTCCCCCAGGCGTGGGAGACGGCACCCTAAAACTTCCACGCATGTCAAAATCACGATGGAAGGTGTTAACCGCCACGTAGAACTGGGCGTACGAATGTAAGATGCGCAGCTCCGTGGAGGGTGTGACGACCGGCACGGTAAAGATTGCTCCAGTGCATCCCATGATAAAATATCGCCATCTTCTGGCTCCATCAATGAGTCCGCCCCTGGACCTGAAGCTGGTGACGGCATTGCCCACGTGCAACTGGTCGTACCCAAATTGCCTGGCGAACCGACTGGGCAAGTAGGGCTCGAAGAAGCAATGATCTTCACTTCTGTACAGCAGATGGGAGGGTCTGATGCAGATCAACCACTTGAAGGCCTCCGGAGAAAGATTGGTCTTCTCTCCACCTAAATCCTCCAGCCTAATCCCCGATTGATTGCGATGTACAGAGGGGACAATACAGAGGAGTTTTCAGCCGTGACTGAGGCTCAGTGTCAACCGACAGTCTAAAACTGTGTTCACATTCCAGGAAGAGTCCTTGTAATTCAGCAGGAAGCTACCCCCCGAGCTACTACCAGAGCCAGGAGACATCACCCGGGGGTTGTGGAGAATTAACCATCCCATCAAATACAGGAATGGTAATTCCACCCTGGGAAAGCTTTCACGCCGAGTCTCATCGGCGAGCAGCCCGTCAGTCATGGCTCTCAGGCCAGCCTATATATGGCACACCATAGCAGGGAGCAAGCCCAGTCTTGCCCCAAACACCAGACGCACTGCAGGCCACAGGATGTTCCGGTGAATACGGTCCGCAGATGCAGTGCCGGGCACTACTACTCGACGCAGCCATATGGAGAGGAAACCAGCCAGCCGGGCTTCCTTAGACAAAGGCCTACGGTAGCGCCTCAAGTAACTGCAGGCCTTAGTGCCTTCAGGATACTTTTCTACCCCGTCATCGAGGATCTGATCTGGAGCCTTAGCATCTCCCATAAGAGCCTCGACAACATGGGCACTGAGGGCGCCCAAACAGTTCACAGGCTCATCCTTGCCTCCCGAGACTTTCTCCGGCTTGGCGGCCCTGGCCCGGTGGAAGAAGAGGTAGGACGTCCACTTAGTGGTGTGAGCCAAATCAGAAGGCTCGTTATAAAAAGCGGTGCACGCGAAGTAATGTCACATCAGCTCCTGATATACTTCCACCACCCGAGAGTCCGAATCCCCCAACTCCCGATTGGTGGGGACGTACTCTTCATATGGGGTATCCCCCATCGGCAGCCTCGAGATCACTGCCATCTCATGGAGGGCCAATCCCAACTCCCCCATTGGGGTGGCGAAAGTCCCGGTGAGCGAAATATATCGCTCCATCAGTGCCAGAAACAGGTTAGGGTTGGGAGGCAACCCAACACTGGTCGCGCTCACAGCGGCATTCAGCCCAATGCCCTCCAGCTCTCTCTGACAGTGCTTCAAGGCCCAGTCAACTAGGCAAGCCCATCGGCGGTTTGTTGGGGTGATCCACCCGTTGCATCGAGGATTCTCCTTGGGATATACTCCCCCTCGCCCCATGAAATCATTGCAGAAAGTCGGCAACTGGACCGGCTGGATCACTAGACTATCTTCGCTCGGGACACTGCCCGGGCACAGTCCCCTGAACGACGTCACAAGGCCGGAATGACGGCTGACGAACGACCCCTGGTCAGCTCCTTTCAGATGAAAGATCTTCCCCGGCTTGCCGTGAAGATCGGGTGTCAGCGTCCACGATATCCTCCTGGGATGTGTTGCGTGGAAGAAGGCCGAGATGGGATAATTTCTCGGCATCGTTGGCAGGTACAAAACCAAGTTCCCGGCAGGGAACACCCAGGGTTCTCTCTTAGGCTTCGTCTGGGACCGTTTATCAATCATGTCCCCAAAGAGAAAAGCTGGCTTTATGTACTGCTCCCCGTCTATATACGTCAGGGGCTCTCCGTTAATCATATTCAGCAGCGTCCGCTCGCCCTGGGCCGATATCAAAATCTCCCTTCCCTCAGGATACTGGGGTCCGGAGATAGGAAATGCCACGTGGGACAGATCCTCCAGATAGTTCGAGTACAGCATCTCGGCAGCGGAACCCATCACCTCGGCCAGTGGAGACTCACCCAAATCAACTGCAAAAGTGCAAGAAAAACACGTCATTACAAGTCTTGCAACATGGGGACCAAGAAACGACAGTCTGTGCTTTACGCCGAGACTGTACAAATTTGGTCATTTTTACGCCGGAAGTCTCATCCTGAGGCGTAATTGGCAGTATACCGTCCGCGCTTTACGCCAGACTGCCAGAATTCTAGTGATTACACCGGAGGTTCCGTCCCCAGGCGTAAAACTAAAATTTTATAGTATACACCAAGTTTTCGGCAGTCAGAGCTGTTACGCCCAGAACTGCGAAAACGATGGAGCTTTTACGCTGGCACATTAGAAATGTAGGCGTAAAAGATGAAAATGTCTCCGTGCATCATCTTCCTCAAAGAGTCTATCAGCACAGAAGACGACCTAGCGCGGTCACATTCAACGTGTGCGAAGGATTTTTCGTCGTTCTTTGTCATCCCAAAGGCTCTACCTCTAAGGCCGGGAGCGCTGCTCGTCGGCGGGATACTTTGCTCAGAATGAAGTTCGCCTTGCCCGACCGAAGACTCTCTCGCTGGGGCAGAAGAATGAGAAGAAGAACCTATACTCTTTCCCTTAGTGGAGGGGGTTTGTTTCGGCGCCATTTCTGAAAACTCCGAGTGCTCGGAGAAGGAACGGAGAAAAACTCGAACAGACGAAGTCTCTCTTTCGCAGAAGGCGGATGAAAAGTTTTTCTCTCAAAAGCTCGGGATATATATAGGGTTCGGATCGACTCCTCGAATCCTCGGACGGACTCCTCGAAACCCTAACCAAATCTCGCAATTAGTATTTGGTCATGATTGGGTACTACGTCAGCCCACTACTCTCGAAAGGCGGACAGTCAGCAAATTCGAAAAGTTTTTCTTGCAAAGCAGATTCGTGGTTCTACGTCAAAGAGCTTTCTACGCTCGACAGCTACAGATCTACGGTTTTACGCTCGCAAGCTATAAGTCTATGGTTTTACGCCCGGATGCCTTTTGTGCTCGGTAGCTTTTATGCTCGAGAGGCTACAAACCTACGACTTCACGCTTAACAGATACAAACCTATGGTCTCACGCTCGGTGGTGTTTAGTTTACGCTCGGAGGCAACAAGATCCATGACCTCACGCTCGGAAGACTTCTTTTTCACAGGCTATAAATCTACAGTTCTACGCTAAGGAGCTTTCTACGCTCGACAGCTACAGATCCACGATTTTACGCTTACAAGCTATAAGTCTATGGTTTTATGCCCGGATGCCTTCTGTGCTCGTTAGCTTTTATGCTCGAGAGGCTACAAACCTACGACTTCACGCTTAGCAGATACAAACCTACGATCTCACGCTCGGTGGCTTTCTACGCTCAATAGGCTACGAACTCAGGATTTTCAGCTCATCTACACTACGGATCTCTGACTTTCCGCATATCCGAACAAGTCCTCAAGGCGGTCGATTACAGGAGTTCACCCAGAAGATACTCCTTCTCGACCTCAAAATATCCCAAGTACCCGAAGCATACAGAGTTCAAACATTGAGAAATTACTCTTCTCGGGTCAATTGGAGGTTCATCCAGACTCCACTCTGAATATTTCGTCTGCAGTTCAAGATGGAGGCTCAGTTCTTGACCGCCATTTCTCGCCCTGTTCCAAGGGACCTTTTGGGAAATCATTCTTGAAGATAAAGTCTGAACAAGGATTCTGTTCATCAGAAGTGAAAACAACAGTTTAGAACTCTACGCGGTTCCTACATTCCTAAAGCAGCTGCGCATCACTAGTTATGCGTAAAAGACAGGACAGGACCTAGTACTCTTTCTAAACAGAGTCGGCGTAGAGAATCAGACGTGTCGAAGCTATACATATTCAGACTTCACAGCAACGTATGGCAAAGACGATCATATGCAGAGAAGAAAGACGACTTTATTAAAAGTTAAAATCACAATTACATATGAGGGAAATCCTATCTACAAGGGATTTTCTTCTTCATTTTTGTGATTACATATGAGGGAAATCCCATCTACAAAGGATTCCCCCATCGTCGTCTGAAGGCCGCCCCCCGGAATCTGTTTTGACAGGTTCTCGCATCGGTGGAGGTCTTCCTCTTCTTCCAAGAAGATGATCAGTGGCGGGAGGATACAAAACTGGGCATAGACCCATCCTCCAACAGAAGGAAAGCAGGGTAAATCTGCTTCCCTACAGACCGACGCTGCTCAAGCCGGGACAGAGCTAGTCTGTCTGACTCTCGTCACCGGAGGTAACGGGAGAAGGTGCCACTTGCAAGCAGCCTGGTCAAATATGACCCTTCCTCTCTCGCCGGAAGAACCGCCATACAAAGTTACTGATTATCCCGAGCAAGGGAGGCTAAGATATCCTTCCATGATCCATCGTTGCAGTGGACACTTGCTCGAAGACGCCGTCTTTTTCGGCTCCTTACACGCTGGAAGAATATGATCTCCTTCTTCCTCAGGTCGACCCGACGAACTCCGGCGATCATCTCTGCGTGATGAAGGAAATATGGGAAGAACAGGTTTAACTCCTCAGCCCTTTTATAGGCAAGCGAGGTCACACCTACCCCCAATAACTCCGCCATAAAGATTGGCCTGAAAGAACGTGTCAAACTTGACCGTTTTAGGCTCCATTCATAAGGCGTTTCGAGTTTCGAGGAATGGTTCATGCTTCGTTCAAAGCGTTTCGAATTTCGAGGAATTTGAAAGCTTTGAAGGGGGTCTTGTAGAAGCATGAAAAATACGCCGGATGACTATACGCAACTTATTGGTGCAGGGCAGCGTATAAGAGATGACCTCAGAGCCATCAAGCATGCAAGTCAAGAGCTTTTCAGGACCATCCGCGTAAGTGCAGTATGTCCAGGCCGCCTCAAGCGTAAAGCAGAGGGCTTCGTCGCCCCTATGACGTAAAAACACATCCTCTTTCAAAGCGTACGAGGAACGCTTCATGTTCTCCGAGATGAACCTGTCAGACCCTGCAATGAACCTGACGTCTGGACTTCTGACAAAGGGAAACAGCTCGGCTACCCAGACGACGGCTATAATGATGGCACGGCACTGCGACCCAGGCTGTCAGTTACCGCCATCTCCCTTGCGTAAACTGATTCTTACATGTACAAGGGGATATGCCGCCTTGTTTTATACAGGCAGACATGAGCTGTTTACGCTCCACAGCAGACAAACAGCCTGCCACGTCAAAAGCTGCATTTTGTGCAGGGCTCGAAGCACGTCTTTGCGATTGGTGCACAGAGCGGTGACAGTTTCCCGAGGCACGTCCCTGCGATTGATGCACAGAAGAGCTGCAGACCTTCAAAACACGCCTCTGCATTTAATGCACAGGATGATGGCGGATCTCTGCATTTAATGCAGGAGATTTGATTAAGAGTCACCGAACCGTCGTTTAGTGACATCCCCTTTGCGTAAACTGCTTTTACGCATACAAGGGGGGTACGCTGCCTTGTTTTACACAGGCAGACGCGAACCGTCTACACCCCGCGAAAGACAAACAGACTGCCACGTCAAAAGCTGCTCTCCATACAGGGCTCGAGGCACGTCCCTGCACCCAATGCTCAAAACGGTGGCAGGCCTTCAAAACACGCCTTCACAATTAATGCACAGGATGGTGGCAGATCTCTGCATTTAATGCAAGGGATTTGATTATATCTTCAAAAGCCGTGATTCCAGCTAAAGACGTCCACGTCAGCACTCAGCACATTACGCAGTGGCTTCTACGTCCGTTCAGCTTCTGTGCCCACATGGCTTCCACGCCTCCTCATCTTCTATGCTCTCTCGGCTTCTACGCCTCCTCAGCTTCTATGCTCTCTCGGCTTTTACGCCTCCTCAGCTTCTATGCTCACTCGGCTTCTATGCCATCAGGCTTCTACGCCTACCCGGCTTCTATGCCTACTTGGCTTCTATGCCATGGTGACAGACATCGGCTTTTACGCCCACCTCTTCTACACGGGGGATACCTACCTACGTGGCTTTTATGCCGTGATCTTCGTAGCAATTGCATGCGTTGTGTCCCTTAGTTGGACCCACGTCACACGCTCATTCAAAAGATCATCCATACGCAGGCATTGGTTACTTTAACCGTCGTGTAAAAGGGTGCTGTGTTGTCCACTCCTCGGTTTTTACACCAACTGAGTGGTCATTGTCACTAAAACTCTATAAATAGAGACCTCTATCAACAGAGGAACATGTCGAAAAATTGGAAGATCGAACAATTGAAGATCCAGGGAAGAGGTTGAACAATTAAAGATCGAACAAGGAGAGAAGAGATCAAGAGAGAGAGAGGAACCCAGAGCTCGGGCAAAGAGTAGGGATCGACGACTTTGGCATCGTGCATCCACCCTCTTTTGTGACCTTCGAAGCCGCTTCCTGTCTTCTACGGCACTTCTTCATCATCGTGTGGTCCAAGGGCTAAAGTGATCGACTGCAGATCAGACACCTATAGCAATTTATACCCAGATTAAATAAATTGTACTCCCACATCCTCGTATAGGATTACATTGTACAAGTTTGTTTGTAAATAAAAGAATACGGGTCTCGTATAAACCCCGTCTTGAATACATCTTTCATTCTTTTCGTTTTCCACCACAAACAAGATGGCGACTCTGCTGGGGACGTCTTTCTCTTCTGATGAGGAAGTAATTGCTCAACACGATGCGGTATCTATAGGAACCGTAAAGAAGACACTGGTCGTCCAATTCGACCAGTCTGCCTACGAAGACATGCTTCGAACCGGGGGTAGCTCTCACCCTCTCTCCGTCCAAGACAACAGGAAGCTGTGCAAGGTCTGGATGCCCAAGACATCCTCTACCATTCCTGTGGACTCTCCAATCTCTCCGACCAATGAGGTTGTAGCATTGCTCCCTCTGTGCCCCGCACGTAAAATGCAGTCTCCCGCTACGCGCGGTACAGACAAAACTTCGGGCAAAGCCTCAGCGCTAACCCAGAAGTATCCACTGCGCTCTACGCGTAGAAACCAGTCTCCCGCTACGCGCGGTACAGACAAAACTTAGGGTAAAGCCTCAGTGCTAACCCAGGAGTATCCACTGCGCTCTACGCACAGGAACCAGTCTCCCGCTACGCGCGGTACAGACAAAACTTCTGATGGTGCCTTAGCGCCAAATCGGAAGTACAAGTCACGCTCCGCACGCAAGACGACATCTGACCTCTACGAGGAACCAGATGAGCGCTGTGATCTCCGCAAAGGAAAGCAAGCGACAGAGTACTCAACTTCTCAGCCTTTACGCCAGCAAGGGGACGATCTGCATACCCTCCAGATTATGCGAGAAGCCAATGGCCGACTGAGGACCTCTTCAGCTTTACGCCAGTCTGAGCAAATCTCCAAATTACGCCAGACGAAATCCCTCGGCGTAAAGCAAGCTCAAGTTGCGGAAAGACACCCTCCCCGGGGGTTATCCGCCACCCAGATGGCCAACCTGTTGTACACAGGTGGCACAGCGAGAACCATGGTGCCCAACCTCCGCATGCCCACTGACGAGAACAGAAGGAACAAGTCATCGTCTTCTTCTTCTGCGACTCCTTCTGACCTGCACAAATATCTAATCCAGAAGCGTAAAGAGAGGGGACCTTCCAATATGTCTATTACGCCTCCTAGCGAGCACTGTTGTAATAGTCATAAGGTTGTGATTAATTGCTGCTGTTCTAAAGCAAGACGGTCGATTTTCGACCGGTTGAGCTATTCTCTGTCTTTCCAGGAAAAGGAGCCCGCGCATGTATCTGTGAACATGGCTTCGCACATGCCTGGAGGAGGTTCGAACTCAAGACGTCATCCCTCCAGGCCTCCGGGCCGAAGGAGGTTCAATGAACTCCTCAGGAACGCTGAAGCCGGGGTGTTCCAAAACACTCGTGCAAGGTCACGACAACCAGCTTCGTCCTCTTCTGATTCCGACTCTGAGGGTCGCCAAGACCCCGAATCAGATGTTGAGAGTGTAGAGTCGACTTCTACAGCGACCTATACTAATCCTTCAATGACACCCAGGGAGATGGGAGTTTACGCCGTTGAAGATGAACGCGAGAAAGCTTCACCGTCAGGAAACGCGGAGCAACGCATCACTATACTGGAGACATCTCTGAAACAAATGCAATCCATGATGGAAAACATGCACCAGATGATGCTAACTCAGCACGCAACTGCCATGGCTCAGGCATCGGTCCCGCCAACTCAGATACGTGTAGGGGTGGACTTACCACCATCCAATCCGAGCCAGGAACCTGCTCTAGATCAAGAGTCAGCGGTTCCTCCGCTTCCTCACTCGGAGAATATATTGCCTCCTATTGGAGTCACGATACAACCAACTCCGTGCCACTCCGTAGTCCCGCTTCCAATAGAAAATCCGATGCAGGCAGTACGGGAGTTGAAAGCCCAGTTTGACGCCTTGAAGCACAAAGATCAGCTCAAGAAACTGGGAATCAACCAGCCTTACCCAGCTATCTGGGAAGAGGTCCCTTTCCCTCCGAGGTACAAACCTCAGACCATGGCTCTGTTCGAGGGGAAAACGTCACCAAGTCAATACATGAACTATTTCAGTATGATGACGGTGTTGCTGCAAGGGAACGACGCCCTCCTCACTCGGGTGTTCAAGGGCTGTCTCTCAGGAGTAGCCTATCAGTGGTACCGTAGCTTGGCGGATAACTGCATTACTTCCTTTGAGGACTTCAGAGCTTTATTCTTCACACGATTTTACGAAAGAGGGATGGATATGTCTATGTCCTCTCTCATCGAAGTCAAGCAAAAGGAGAAGGAGGACGTTTGCACCTTCATCGAACGTTTCCATCAGGCCACCTTACAGATGCCTCCAGGAGTTCCAGACTCTGCGTTGGTAGACATTTGCAGGAAGAACCTCCTTCCCGTGGCCTCGGTGTTCACAGGACCATATCAGTTCCATGATTGGCCTTCGTTCATTATCTCGGCCGTAGCCGCCGAAGACAACAGTCGCAAGGCGCGCGACAATGGCATCATGATCTCCGCCTCTGACAGAGGCAAGAGGTCATCTCCCAGCAACGACCATCCTCGTGGTCCCAAAGGGAAAGAAGCTCTGGCGATCAACACGTCCAGACCAAAGATTGCGGCAACCACGCAAACGAGACCCGGGACTGCCAGGCCCGTCGAAGTCTACTTTTTTGACGACGACGATATCCCAAGTATATTCGAATGTCTCGTCAAAAGCGGCAAGATCACCCTTCCGGAGCTCAAGCGGCCCCAAGAAGTCGGCAGTACTAGCGACCCCAAATACTGCATCTTCCACAGATATGTGCACCACCCGACAAAGACGTGTTACATACTGAAAAGGAAGATCCAGGGTTTGATCGATGCTAAAGCCATCACTCTGCACAACACTGAGAAGACGGTCACGGCCAACATGATCTCTCTGCAGTTTGGCAATCTGCCTCCCCAGGAGGTCCCGGACGGTGTTGCGCCTATCTCCCGGACAACGATGAACATCGTCAATCTCCCTCCAGCTAGGGGTCAAAATCACGACCTGGTACCCCTAACCACCCGGCGGGGCGAGATCATGTGGGTTCACCCGGATTTGGTGTCAGAGCTCGAGGAGGACACTAATGCTACTAAGGCTGCGTCTAGGAAGAGCTCCAAATGCAAGCCATGCCATATGGTTGCGACTTCTTCGCCATCAGACGAAGACGAGGTACTAGCTGCGACCCGTTCAGGGAGAGCTTACCTCAATGACTACGAAGCAAATCAGGAAGGTGCACCAGCAGATACTTCGACTGCCAAACCTTCGGGACCCGAGCCCGTCATACTAGAGACCGGTCCTGCGAGGCCGACTTCAACGGACAAGGGGAAGCAAAAAGAAGTCCGCTTTGATAAACCTGTGAAAAATATTCCTAACAAAGGTTTAGAGAAGCCGTACAACTTCGACATCCTGGCCCAACTAGCTAATACGCCAGCCAGGCTGTCCATCTTCGAGCTACTCAGGCTCTCCCAAGACACTCGTCTAGCCCTGAGTGAAGCACTAATGCAGGCGGAGGCATGCTTGACCCAGCTCAAGTCCCCCGACGAAGAACCAGTGGCGTGTCCCCAATGCCACAGTGTGATCACATTCCATGAGCATTTACGCAAAACAGTGGAATGTTACGTAGACGATATAGCTGTCAAAAGCCGCCTCAAAGATGATCACATTCAAGACTTGAGGATAGTATTTGAGTTAATGCGCCAACATCAACTCAAGATGAATCCTACGAAGTCCTTTCTGGGTGTATCTAGCGGCAAATTCCTGGGATTTGTCATTACCGCCAAAGGCATCCAAGTGGACCCTGATAAAGTCCAGGCCATCGTAGAAATACGACCGCCCCGCAATCTGAGGAAACTCAGGGGATTTCAAGGTCGTCTGGCTTACATCCAGAGATTCATATCCAACCTCTCTGGGAGATGTCAGCCTTTTTCTCGTCTCATGAAGAAAGGTGTATCCTTCGTATGGGACAAAATCTGTCAGCAAGCGTTTAACAATATCAAACGCTACCTCACTCATCCGCCAGTTCTGGTGCCTCCCGTCATAGGAAGACCATTCTTCCTATACATTCGAGCAATGGACCATTCCTTGGGAGCTCTTCTCGCACAGAAGAACGATGTAGGGCATGAACAGGCTATCTACTATCTAAGTAGAATGATGGTCGGAGCCGAACACCGGTACAGCCCAGTGGAGAAAGAATGCTTGGCTCTGATGTTCGCTATCCAGAAGACGCGACACTATGTCACCGGCCAGACTATCCATATCATCTCCAGGATCAACCCTCTTCGAGTACTGATGAGCAAGCCAAGTGCTCTTAATTCCCGACTCGCAACTTGGGCGATGCTGTTAACACCATATGACATGGTGTACGTCCCTCAGAAGTCCATCAAAGGCCAAGCATTGGCCGACTTCCTAGCTGCTCATCCGATCCCGGAGACCTCCAAGTTGTACGAGGACATCCTTGACGAAGTTGCAGAATGTAATTCCGTGATGGAAAGTGACGCGTGGCAACTATTCTTCGATGGTGCCTCCAGAACTGGTCCTAGGAGAAATGTGGTTTCAGGAGTAGGAATCGTCCTGGTTACTCCCGACAAACTCGTCATCTACCGAGCATACTCTCTCAACGAGCCCTGGTCAAACAACGTGGCAGAGTATAACGCTCTACTAATCGGGCTCCAAGTCGCTAAAGAGCTGGGGGTCGAATCTTTGGAAGCTTTCGGAGATTCTCTGCTTATAGTCAATCAAGTCAGGGGAATATATGAAGTCCGGAATCTAGACCTCATCCCCTATCACCAAGCAGCGGTCGAGATAGCCGTGACATTCAAAGGGTTCTTCCTGGAGCATGTGCCTCGATCCCAGAATCTTGAAGATGATGCCCTAGCCAGTCTAGCTGCGGATTTAGCTACTCCTATAAGAAGGCAGAATTCGGTAATCCTTCTTAACAGAGATTTATTCTGTGTAAAGAACAACTCTCACATAGAACGCAGCTACGCTGTGCACGCCAATCCTCCCAGGAGAGATTGGAAGAGTCCCTTCATAGATTTCGTGGCATACGGAATCTTGCCGGAGGACCCTAAAGAAGCAGTATCCGTCAAGAGACGATCTTTACGCTTCTACTTCGATGCATCTTCACAATGCCTATATCGCCGGACCTATGACGGACTGCTATTGAGATGTCTCTCTAACGACGAAGCACAGCAGATTATCCGTGAAGCTCACGACGGCGTATGCGGGGCGCATCAACCCGGTCCTAAGCTACAGGATCGTATCAGGAGAATGGGCTATTACTGGCCCACTATGATCACAGACGCGATCAACTATGCAAGACAATGCAGAGCCTGTCAGGTCCATGCAGACTTCATACATCAACCGTCCGAATATCTACATCCCACGGTTGCATCCTGGCCTTTCGAAGCATGGGGTATGGATGTCATCGGTCCTATTCACCCGTCTTCTTCCAAGGGTCACCAGTTCATACTGGCCATCACGGATTACTTCTCCAAATGGGCAGAGGCGATCCCTCTTACTGAGGTAAAGGCGTCTAATGTGATCAGCTTCATCAAGCATCACGTCATTTATCGCTTCGGGGTACCTCGGAGGATAATTCACGACAACGGGCCTCAGTTCATCAGCCAAGGGTTTCATCGATTTTGCGATAAAAATCGGATACATAATATTGCCTCTACGGCGTATTACCCAGCTGCTAATGGTTTGGCGGAAGCTTTCAACAAAACCATTATCAAACTCTTGAAGAAGTTCGTCTCTTCAAACAAAAGAGATTGGAATGAGAAACTGTGCGAATGTCTCTGGGCATACCGCACAACGGTACGAACACCGACAGGTTGTACTCCATTCTCACTGGTCTACGGGAGCGAAGCAGTTCTCCCCATTGAAATCCAGATCCCGTCACTCAGGATAGCCGTGGCTAATGAGCTGACTCAAGAAAAGAATGACCTTTTAAGGCTTCAGGAGCTAGAAGGATTAGACGAGAAATGCCTCCAAGCTCAACAGCGCATTGCACTCTACCAAGCACGCATTATATATGATATGCCCTTAATCAATTATGAAAGAGTGTCACCAAGTTATGTGATTATTCTATGGGGTATATCTAGTATTCTCTGTGTATCAAACTTATACCAAGCACGAGGTTTCGTCTTTCCGAAATAAGGGAAGACGGAAAACAATGATAAAGAGTTCAAGAGGGAGGTAATAGGATAGAAGTATGGGGATCATGGCGTTTAAATAATTCAAATGAGAATTTTCAAGGCAGTTGTGGATTAAAATCCTATTTGGTAATTTCTTATTCGTATGCTCGTATCAGTACAGTTATGTAACCGATACGATACGCTCAGACATGTCTAGAGGGCAAGTACATTTGTCTAAGAAGCTAAGTCAATGTTATCTCAATCCACATAAGTAGTCATGCGAGGGGCGAACCAAGCGCACTATGGTTGATCAGACCATAATACACTGATTCTGAAATATATTAATGTGTATACCCAATAATACATATGTTATGAACAAGCTCGATAAAAGAATAAGCTTGCAAAACTAGGCTATAATAGCGGCATAAGTCAAGGTAGTACAGAAAATATAAGTACGCTAGATTATGATGAAAGAAGGTACAAAATAATTCAAGTTCACAGAAGGCAAGACTCTACAGTCTCTACAGTTATACTAACTCCTTGTCTAAGTTGTTAGTCGACCAAATAGGGGTATGAGCTTCTAAGTTCTATAGTCTGAATAAACATTGTCTTCTTATGCAAGTCTATAGTTGGTGTCATTCAATTATACTTCATCAATGGGTTAAGAGGACTATGTGATACTATGTAATGAGGCATACTACCCAACTTAAAAGAATTAACTAATATTGTATTGTCTTAAGGATACAGTAGAAACTCCTGTTAAGGTCTACGAGAAGGGGTCTTGGTACTTATTAGGGTATCCTCTTACATTATATAGGTCATGGTCATCTTAAGTCTTAGTCTTAGTGCTCATAGAACAAAGGGTTAATATTAAGAATTGAAGGGTTAGGTGGCACGAGTTGAAAGAAAAGAAGAACATAATTAGTCGTCGCATAAATAGCGAGCGCCAAGTTTTCAGAGGAATACGATTGAACTCAAATAGAAAGACTTTAGATAATATCATGGTTGTCTAAGGGGAAGGTGATATGCTAATCTCTGTGTTCGAGGTATGATATAGAGAAACGTTATTTTATTTCTCTTGGCTTCCTAGAGTACTGTCTGCTAATATCAAGGCAAGAATCTAAATGTATAGTTCTATAATATTATCTCACTATAAAAGTTAGATTTTTTCCTAATATTCAACCTTTGATTTCTAGTAGTCCCTCAATACTAGGGTCAAACAATATGGTTAAATTTCTAATTAACTCTAGTGGTGTCCATACTACTCTCAAGTCCTTCATAAATATTTTAAAGGATAATGGTCGTCTAATTTATGGGTATGGGGTGCTAGGGTTCATTAGGTGTCCTACACTTAGTAATGTGTTTATATTCTAGTTGTATTCTCAGTAGGTGTTACCCTAATTATCATCCTAATAACATGGATTCCTATACTCTAGGAGAAGACTATACTCAAGGAACTATTAGGAAGCACAGGAATCAAGCAGGATGCGATTATTTAGATAGAACAGATTGGAAGAAAGATGAGTCATAGTTAATTATGGATGAGATCCTATACTCTAATCCTAGTTGCAAGCTTGCTCGGTACAGTAACGTAACCGAGACAATATGCTCTCGACCTGCATGGGCCACCAGTAAAATATGTCACGCCCCAGTCCCAAAATACGTAGGACTAGGAACACGTAAGCATGCCAGCCGTATGTATATGGCAACTCCAATATATGGATACCATAATACACACGTACGTTGTAATATGAATAAAACTCATATGTGGTATCTATATTATCACAAGTCACAGAAATACTAATCTCATCTACACAACAAGTCACAGAAAAGAATATAACTAAACTAGAATAAAGAGTCTGAATAATCCATAACTGGTAGTCTGGTGGAGACAAATCCATTACCAATGACTATATCAACTAAAATAAGAGAGAAGAGTAAAATCACCAATATAAAATAAAGTGATGATAAAAGAGTGTCAGCTAAAGGGTCCATCGCTAGAGATAATCAATGATGCTCAGTGGGTAAGGTCTCCTCGGCAGAAAGTAATACGTCAGGTCTGGGTCCGTACTCCTGCGGATACTCATGGTCGTCTATACCTGGCAAGGGACCAGGTCCTCAAAGGGACATAACAAGATACATAGAAGCAAGCCAATTGAATACAGTGAACATGCATAATGTTTGAAAATATATAAGTACGCTGTACAAGACAATCTATATGAATACAAATGAGGACAACTTTTTGACGTATGGGCAAGGGTAGGCTACTCGATCTAAATCTCACAACTCACACACACGTCAGGGGACATCAGAAATCGACATACCACGGGGGTAGCGACCAGCGAGACTCCATAAATCGATATACCGCGGGGGTAGCGACCAGCGCGACACACTACCGAAGTGCGAGCTAGATACTACGGTTTACCAGAGTGGTTAAGCCCATACGCCTAATGGTTGCCCTCTCATGATACTAAGTGTCAAGTGTGTGTCAACATATCTAATATATAGTAATGACTGAAAGAAACTACACATGCAATAAATATACAGAAATATAAATAGCATGCAAAGTAATGTAAATAAATTGGCAAGGTATACTTGCCTGATCTGAAAAAGAATGAAGTTCCAACTCAAGGCATCGTCCGATCTACCCGTAACATAAATTAAATAAGTTAGGTTACAAAAGTAGGTGAATAGGTTCCTCCATTTTAATCTATTTTAATTCTGAATAAAATAACCTAAAATATTATTTTAATCTTATTATAATCTAATTTTATTGTTAAGCTCTAATTTTGGTCCAAAGAAAGTCAACTTTAAGGATTTGTGATATGTGACACGCAAATCGAGGCAATCCGTTGACCAAAAAGTCAATCGACTCAAATCCTGGATTTGTGTATGGAATCCTATATATTTCAATGCTACATGAACACTGGAATTGAAGTTTTCATAAAATCACAAGTCGGTAAAGAGTTATGGCCACAAGGGCGCACAAATGACAGTTTTCGGTAGTTTTCTATTTACGTCTACGTTGCAGAAATTTTACAGTAGATTAAACTTACACATTAAATTCTGTAAAAATAATTTTATGAAATTTTATCATGTCAGATTTTCGAAACTTCAAACGTCTCGTAATTCGGAATTCGGGAGCTCCCGAAATCTCAAAAATACGAAAACGCGTCTGATTTCGGACAACTGACACTTTTAGAATTTTGTAGAAAAATAGGTTCATAAATTATTAAAATAATTTATATATTCAAAAAATTAACCTTGATATGGTTCTAACAAAAAAAAAACTGGAGCGCGTTTGGAGTCTGGAGCTAGAAGATATCGTCTTTTTAAGTCGTCATAACATACTAGAAAATGAGGCTGAATTTATGACAAATTTTGACTTTTTTTTGGACGAAAAAGACGTGAATTTGGGGAAAAAAAAATGAAGGATGAGGTATTTATAATGGTGGAGACTACTTAATTGAATACGACTAGGATTGGCTAATTTGGATATGAATAAGATCAGTTTAAATAAGGATATGATATGCATGAAGTTATTTTCCTAGTAGGCTCAGGATTTGAATTAATTTAAAAATAGTTTTTAAGTTTATCTCAATAATTTATAATCTTAAATATAATTAAAGATAATACAAATAATTTATATATAATCTTTTTAATATCTATTAACACTAAATTAGCATCTATCTAATATTAAGACTATATATAACCAAATAAATCCTAATTAATTTCAAAAATCTAAATAAATTTCTTAAAATTCAAAATAAATTACAGAAAAAATATAATTAAATATTTTAACCTAAAATAAATATTTGGTAGGAACAACATGTTTGTATGGTCTCATAGTAAATCATAGAAGTCCTAGAAATTTATGTTCCCTATGTTTTAATTACCTAAAATTTTTAGAAAAATCTCCAAAAATCTAAAATAGCCTAAAAATGATTCTAAATAAATATTTATATAAGTAAATATATCAATAAATTTATTTTCTAATTAACTAAGAGAATACTCTAAAGAAATTTAATATTTAAAATAATCTATAATAAATATAATAATATAAAATATACACAAAATATCTATTTTGGGTGAGGGGGTTTACAGATCCGGACGAAACAATTTTGATAGCCGTTCGTTTCGGAATTGATGGTGCAGATGGCTCCACGGTTCCAACGTTGCAGCCATCCGTCCAGAGACTATAACTCGTCCTTTATGGCTAACAGTGACCTTTTGTTCATATAGACTAAGTTGGCTCGATTACGGCAATTCGCGTGCGAGTTCATTTTGCATTGAAACGAGCAACCTGTACATTCGAACACATCTGTTTAACTCTAAGAAGAACGTTTAATACTTGTGATAATAGAGATTGCTGCACGCCACTTTGTACCTAGAGATATGGATGCACTATACGTTATTTAGTAAGCGTAACGCATTTGAGGCAAGGACTCGTTTGGACCACTAGGCTTTGTTTGTGCACCACTTTGTTTCGTATCATATATGATTTGTTGTTTAACTTGGTTTTGCCTTTGGGCAGGGAAGGACAAATGGTAAGTTGGTAAGTTTTGCCGTGTTACTCTTATATCGCATGGCGCACTGCCACACGAGTTAGACTTTGTATCTTATGCCATAAAACTGATCCTAAGGAAAGACTAGAAAGATAACTTAATAGATTTGTGCACGGAACTAATATAACGTGTTTGGATTTGTCGAGCAGGCGAGAAGCCTCCCCACCAGTGCATTCATGTACTGATAATCCATCAGATTGCTTGCAGGGTGCGAAAGAACCTCGTTCGGTGCAGAAACCCCCTCGTGCATGCTAAGGCATGAAGTTCACTCTGGAGCCTTGAAGTGATGCATCCGGAGCTGAAGCACATATACAAGACATAATGTTGGAACATCGCTTGTGTATCATTCCAAGTTGTAAGCCACCTGGCATGCCTTTATTGTTTCGAGAGAGAGAGTGCTTGGGCGACTTGTAATCTCGGCCTAGCGCCGCTTGTAACACTTATTCAATATCAATAAAGTGCTTGTTTTACTTTCATACTTGTGTTATTCAATGCTTCCGTTATGACGACTTTGTGAACTGGTTATCTATCGCCTGTACGATTCTTATTCCGCTGCATTCAGACTATCTGTGCGACTCTGTGGCTTAGACCTTTTACCACCTGTTCGAATTATGTCCTTGCACGGGCGCAGCTTGCGCTTGTGCGACATTACGTCCAGATAAAAAATAATCGTCCTGCGGGAGCGCTGGCACAGTGATTCGCATCTAGCGGGGACGGTCCCGCGGAAGATCGGGGCGTGACAACAGTCTTATATAATTTTATATCAGGGGCCCGCGTAACGGTTAGTGGTGCCCTCTGACAGTCAGCTGACTGGACAGTTGCTTGAGCTTGGCGAGCTCGCACTGTCCTTGACCTCTTTGACTTAGCACCCACTGGCGTATAGTACACAAAGTCCAAGTTTGGGTCTTCGTCGTTCTCATTGGGCCACATAGAATCTGGGCCGCATGAGATACGATCGAAGACAGAAATTCTGCTGTTGTCTGGGTCGTATGGGGACGTCTGCCTGCGGCTGTGAGCTGAGGCCGCATGGGGCCGTCTGCCATTCTTATGCGGCCTGCTTCTTGGTCGCATTGAACCTGCTTCAGCACCAGAACGTTTGGCATCGTAGTAGTTTTCTTTACCAAAGTCTGGGCGCTGAGTGGTTTCCATGTAAGGCAGGGAGGCCGCATGGACGTGGACGTCTTGGGTGTGCGCCTGGCTATCAACAACAGGATGAGCGGCTGTAAGCTCCCCTTCCGCAGTTGGGTGAGGCGCAGCGGCCTTTGCTACCTATTGCCTGCGGGTATTCTTGGGCTTTGATAGCCTTAGGGAAGGACTGACACTTCCTTCCGAGAGTATGTCCTCGAACGCTTGCTGGTCGAAGCGAACCACCAGCATCTTTTGCGCTGAGCCGAGCTTGGATGCATTGGACTGCATCACTGACTTCTCAACAGAGGAGAAGGACTTCCCCAGCAGAGTCGCCATCGTGTTTTCCATTAAATGCGAAAGTTTAAAAAAAAACTTGATTTAAATGAACATACGTAGAAAGTACAAAGAGGAGTCCTAAACAGACAATCTAAGTACAAATTTTGTGTTCTGGGGGTGACAATGGAGGGTTAGGAGTGTAGCAACTCTCTTTCCTCTATAGACGATTCGATACAGAAGCTCTTCTCTTTTGGTCGAGCATAAGTTTACCAATAGCCAGCCGAGGCGTTGTATAGGGGTAGTACCCTGTTATTTATAGTTCTTTGGCCGCATGGATTTCTGGCCGCATGAATGTTGGGAGTTGCCACGAGTCTTCCCCTAACAGAAAGTGTAAACCCCCTCGACCAAATCTAGGTCTACTTAGCTTAGATAGAGAGATTATGGTTAGTTTGGAGCCATTTAGAATTAGAACATAGTATTTTAGATTAATATACAAAATTTTGTATCACGTGGTGCACCTTACCGTTGTTTTGATATTTGGATCGCTACTCTAGCTTTTGCTTTCAAACAAATTTCACACACTTGTCCTAGACGTGCCAGCCTTCCATTCTGACCTTTGTATAACTCATAAATATCCTCTCTTGTGCTTCATTTTAGTCGCACAATATTTGTTACCAATATCTATTTTTAAATCCAAATAAATCTAACCTTGCATCTTTGTCCGTTTCAATCAAAATTGGAGACACAATCTCGACCCATTTTGTGCAATCCAATTTATGACAATAATCTACTCTGAGTCTTCTACGTCCATGATACTTGTGTCCCACCAAATTTTAATCCTAAGTACTTCCAATTAATTAAAGAACACCTTTCACACTAATTTTAATTAAATTGGTGCAATGACTCAACCTAACCCAAAACTAGACCCAACACCAACCCAAACTCCCACTCACACGCTCAAGGTTCATACAAAATACCACATACCATTCTAATCCACTACATCACACCAAACATGATATTTTTCATCCAATCCCAATCTCCCTTGTTTGTGCAATTTTCAAATTATTGGGGGCCTTTGTGCAAATAAGCAATTAGGTGTCCACCTCCCATTGGAGCAAAACCACGAGCCGCGGGCCGAGCACCCCCTCCCTATTTAGAGCTAACCCTAGGTATGCATATTCACTCCTCCTCCTTCTTCTTGTTGTTGTTGCATGAACCAATATTTTTAGTGAACCCTATTATCTAGTATATATATACATGTGTTGGAGTAGTAGTTAGTATATTTCATGGGTTAGGTTGTTAGTATGACACATATTTGTGTAGTACCTAGGTCCTTAGACTAATTTATCATATGTGCACCCTAACCTATTAGCTAGGACATATGTTTAGTGTTACACGATATTTGGAGATGTAAATATATTGGTTGCATGGTAGCTAACTATCTTGTTGTGCACAGTATTTGAGGACATATGACGTACTCGTACATGGAGACCTAGATGGTTAACACTATCAAACTTGTCTTGGATAACAACTTAGCACCTACATGAACCTTAGTCGATAATGGTTGTAATATTGAGAAATGTACGTTTAGAGGGACATGACACTTGCACACTCGATCCTTCTAGTTGACCGATTATAATCTCTACTTGCGTTAGCTTCTAACTACAGTATAGTTGTACTTTTATGCGTATACTAGAATAATGACTGATGGCTATTATATTATATATATAGGATCGTTGGATAGTTCGGGCGAGGCTTCGGGAGCAGGATTTTGGTATTCGCAGCTTGAAAATCCAGGCAAGTATACCTTGCCTTATTTACTGTTTAATTCAAGTTATTAAATGTTGCATGAGATATTGTTGCAAATATTACATATAACTTTGCGCGTCCGAGAATGACTCGGGTGTAGTCGACGATTGCGTCAATGTGTAGTACATTGACTTAGTTACTTGCAGACTTACCTACTGTTGTGAAGATATTCTGATATCTTCCAAGATCCTGACACTTCTTACACTCATCACGATGACAAACTCATGTTGGGATGCGAGTTGGCGTACCCGACTAGCTATTGGTGTGTGTGACATGCATCACGGTTTAGTGCGTAGTCAGGTTAGTCTAGTTATTTAAGACATGGCATTTTAGTTACATAGTATGGACGTCGTGTATTCGACTTGTATATTTGCATTGGGCGAGGAGGACAACTGGTAGGCGTATGGGATATACACATTAGAATCCGTAGTGTCCAGAGGAGCCACGGATCCAATGAGTTCCTTTATTTAGATACCACGTTCTTCGGAGCGTTACGGACGTATATATATATATACAGATACCTCGTTCTTCGGAACGATGGACGTTACATGTCACGCCCCAGTCCTAAAATACACGAGACCAGGCCACGTGGCAATGGCCAGCTAATACGACTCCGTAGGATTACCCAATTTAATGGACCCGACGAAGCGTACTACGCTGTCCTAAAATACTAACAAGTCTAATATACTAACATACATTAGGTAATGTCTAATCTCATCCACAAATATAAATAAGGAGTACTGGAATAAATACTAAAAAAATAAGTGCGGGGTCTGAAATGTCATAGTACAATCCAGATATGTTTGATGTGAACAAACCCACTACAATAATGAAATAAGAGTACTGAAAGACAGATAAGAGAATGCGACTAGAGAATCAGCAAACTAGATAAGGATGCTTCAGTCCTAGGCGAAAGGCCTACCAGGGATCAGGGGAACTCTGATGGTAGCACCTCAAGCTCCTCCTCGGACGCGTACCTTGTCTCCTGTCCTGGCCCGTACACGGTGTCACGCCCCGGCCCCGAGGGTCGCCCGGACCACCTTCGCCTTAGCCTCGCCCTGCCGTATGTGGACCCAGATGCATATCACCGTGCCTCGGCGCACTGGACGTGAATTACCGCACCTCGACGCTTGTCCCGACGGGACAAGCGAGCGTACGTTGTGGCCCGTTTGATACCGGGACGTGATGCCGCACGGGCCTGGGGTTGCGCCCCTGCAAGGCGTCTATCGTTAGAGTTTAGGCAATCATCGCATCAATCGAGTAAGCAGCGGAGGGACATTGTTGTAAGCATTCAACAATCCAAGTATTCGGGACAAATCGAGGCAACTTGGGTTCTTTTGATTGCAAGGCATCGTTCCATACATTATGCCCTCTTATACGAAGGCAGCTCGAGGCAACTGAAATACAAGAAATTCTGGGTCTTGGGGACTGAGGCACGCCTATCGCTCCTTCGGACGATCCAGCTACCTACAAGCAAGTAAACTGTTGGTGGGTCAGCACTTTTATAAGTACTGGTGAGATAAAATAACTTAACAGAAGCAAGCATTCACTAAAACCAACACTAAGTAATCATGTTGTAAAATATTATATTATTAGTGATCTTTCTAGTTTTACCTAGATTCGTTACATGCAATACTGAACGGAGTCATATTACTATATTTTGGAAACATCTTTAGAAAACAGAGTTTCATATGCAATAAGCAAGACAAGCCATTCGTTCTGTTTTCAGGGTGTGCACAGCGTGTCTCGTGGGACTCTAGGGACAAATGCATAGCTAGACACACATGCACATCTTAGGGGCAGTCCTCTATCCAAGCCAACATAATGAACTAGCTTATATGCAGTGCGGTCCCCGAGTATCTCAGGATCGGTAGCGGTTGGTCCAGCATACCAATGACTCATTCATCTGATGCTATTGGCAGTTGTGACCCATGGTGGCTAAGGACGCATGCAGTTCAGCTCTCCACCAATAGCCATTGTCTGACCGATGCGAATGCATGAAACACTATCAAATAAAATACTAGGATGCAGACGAGACGAACCATCAGATCATTTCCTTGTTGCGGGAAAAGCCGACTTATCACTTGAACACATTCAGGCACGATATGGTTCTCTCGGAGCATAGGGATAGTGAACATTTTCATGCACTCTTAGATAAGTGTTTCAGGGTCTCTTTGTTAAGCAGACATTCGTTTCAAAGATAAGCTAGGTGAATTCGTTTATTAACATGCAAGGCAGGTTCTATCATTCTCTTATGAAAATATTGCAAGAAAAAACTCAGATTTATTATTAAGGCGTACAAGAATCAGAGAACAAAGTTTTGCCCACTCACCTTAATACATAATGCCGACGCGGAGCGGGGCATTACACACGGTATGATAGTAAGTCTCGTCCAAATCTGGAAGGAAACCAGGTCCTTAGAGGGACGTAACAAGATACAAAAATGCATGCCAATATAAATACTGAATAAAATAAATGGGTGTGCTAACCATCTAAGTGAATGCAATGTGAGGACAACCTTGGTACGTATGGTTATGTGTAGGCATAACGTCCACACTCCGAAGAGCGTGGTATCTGTACATGTAATATCTATCATTCCGAAGAACGAGATATCTATAAATATATACGTCTATATCGCTCCGAAGAATGTGGTATCTGAATAAAAAAAGTCATTGGATCTGTGGCTCCTCTGGATACTACGGATTCCAATGTGTGTATCCCATAAGCTTAGCAGTTGTCATCTCCGTCCATTGCAGATATACAAGTCGAATACACGACGTGCATACCACGCAACTATATGCCAAGTCTCAACTAATCTAGATAACCCTGATTTCATACTAAATCATGATATATGTCACACGCACCGATAGCTAGTCGGGTACGTGAACCCGTATCCCAATATGAGTTTGTTATCGTGATGCGTGTAAAAGTGTCACGGTCATTGGAAGATATCAGAATATCCTTCCAGCAATTGTGAGTCTGCTAGTGACTAAGTCAATACACTACACATTGACGCATTCGTCGACTGCACCCGAGTCATCTCGGACGCACACAGTTATATGTAATATTGCTACAAGATATCATACAATATTTTATAATTTAAATTAAACAGTAAATCAGGCAAGGTATACTTGCCTGGGTCCTCAAGCTGCAAGTGCCAATAACCTGCTCCCGAAGTCTCGCATGAACGGTCCAGCGACCCTATACATATAATATAATATAATATAATATAATCATCAGTCATTATAATAGTACGCACAGGAACACAACTACGCTGTACTTAGGAACTGACGCAGGGTGGTCACGACTGGTCAACTAGTAGGGTCGCGTGTGCACGCAGCTAAGACGTACATGTGTCATATCCTCTATTATCGTGTACATCAAGACAACGAATTATCAAAATATGTTACGCAACTAAAAGACGTATAATACTAAATTATAAGTCCTAGCTAACATATCATCAAAATACGTGCATAAGGCCAACTGTCCAAACTCTAGGTCAACATAAGTGTTTACATTAAATAATCATAATTACTATGAGGTAAACACCAACTCTAATTTCTATTCTAAATATGTACACCTATACACAATGAGGTATTCAACAACACTAACATTATTCTAAAATAAACACACATACATACACAATTTAATCAACAATACGACGACGTATTCGTACATGACGAAAAGAAGAAAGTACGTATACCTATTCGATTGTGGACATGGGGGGTGTCTTTGGCTCGGCGGCAGCCTGTCTCCGGCGAGGGAGGGCGGTGCTCCGGCGTACACAACACACGACAACAGCAGCTTGCAGCAAAGGCAGCAGCTTGCAGCGGCGACGCCAGTGGCAATGGCAGTGGTGGCGGGTTGCTAGCAGTGGGGGATGGCCGTGGGGGTGGCCGGTTTGCTAGGGTTTCGTTTAGGGTTTGGTGGCTGTTGTTTTAGGTTTTTGGGAGAGAGAGAGAGTAATATATGTAGGATAAAGAGAGGGGGGCTCTCCTTGGGATTAGGGCCGGTTGGGATATTTTTTTGGGGATGTGGGAAACCTCTACATGATGAAGGAATGGCTAGGATGGAGGGGTTTTGAAATGGAGGGTGAAGATGCAAGAAAATAAATTTGCATGAGGTACAACAAATAGGGGGAAATTGTGGGTGGACCGGTCAAAGAGGGGGGTGGCTTCTTCATGACTATGATCCAATGAGGGGTGGACACCTCATTGCATATTTGCATAAAAGTCCCTTAATAATTGGGAAATTATACAATTAATAGAATTTGGTATTGGATGAGGCAAAATACCATGTTTGATATAATATAGTGGGCTAAAATGGTGTGTGGTGTTTAGTATGAACCTTGGGGGTGTGAGTGGGGGTTTGGGTTGGAGTTGGGTCTAGTTTTGGGTTAGGTTAGGTCATTACATTAGTTTGATTAAAATTAATGCACAAGGTGTTCTTTAATTAATTGAAAGTACATAGGGCTAAAATTCGGTGGGACACAAGTGTCATGGACGTAGTAGGCTCAGAATAGAATATTGTCATAAATTGGGTGGGATAAAATGGGTTGAGGTTGTGTCTCCAATTTCGATTGGAACGAAAAAAGATGCAAAGTTAGATTTATTTGGATTTAAACATGGACGTTTGTAACGAATATTGTGCGACTAAAATAAAACACAAAAGAGAGTAATTATGAGTAACACAAGGGTCAGAATGGAAGGCTGGCACATCTAGAAAAAGTGTATAAAATTTATTTGAAGGTAAATGCTAGTATAGCGCTCCAAATATCGAAACAACGGTAAGGTGCACTAAGTGATACAAAGTTTGCACAATAAATCTAAAACACCGTGTTCTAATTCTAATTAGCTTCAAACTAACCCTGGTATCTCTATCTAAGCTAAGTAGACCTAAAATTTGGTCGAAGGGGGTTTATAATCTACCCAACTTATAAGAATTTCGTCCTCGAAATTAAAATAAACACATAATAAGCTATAAATTATCAAGCAATGCTACGGACATACCTATGACGGGTGGAGCTGGTCTCGCACTATCTGTTGGGCTCTATTGACATACTGGGAACACTCCTGAGCCTGATGCTGGTTCGATCCGTACTTTAAATACTGTCCTAACCTTCTTCTGCAATCTTTCTGAACATGTCCCTTCTTTCTGCAAAAGTGACATCTCGGTAGCTCTCTCTGCGGATACAACACAATCCTCTGTTGCTTCTGCACTCCTGGATCCCGGATCGGTCCTCCTACTCCTGGTTGTGCCTTAGCTGGTGCAGGTGTCCTCTCCAAAACTGCCATCAAGCTCTGTCTCAAAGTCTCGGTTTGATGCCACTGCGCCTGCATCATGGCCTGGAAGAACTGGAACATCTGCGGCTGTCCCTCTGGATGTGGCATCTGGGGTGGAAAGGGTGGAGGTGGTGGTAGTGGAACCTCTGGCTGTGCTGTAGGTGTCTCCTGAGACGTCGACCCCTCGGGCTGCGGCATCGGTGTGGCCCTCGAAGTCTGGCCCTCGAGGTGTTGCGTCGGGATAGTTCGAGAAGTCTGGCCCTCGTGCAGCTGCGTCGGATCATCCTGAGAAGTCTGACGCCAATGTATTAGCGGGGTCTGTGGAATCACCAGGGCCTGTGGTGGTGACTGCTCTCCTGGTGGTCCCCGGGATGCATCCTCCCTCTATGCGGTGGCGGATGGCACAATGGCTCTGTATGCCTCGCGTCTACTGCGCAAGTCCATCTCTATGCAAGAGATAGAACTACATTAAAAGAGTACAAAAATCAAACATGATGCATATATTCAAATAGTTAAATATGAAGGAGGTTCAAAGACGGTAGTCAAGGTGGATGAGATCTAATAATTTATATCCTATTGCAGGCTCGCTGGGCATGATACCATACCACAAGCGATAAACATAGACCTGCATGGGCCGCCACTAAAACCATGTCACGTTCTAGTCCCAAAATACACGGGATCAGGCCACGTGGCAATGGCCAGCTAATACGACTTCATGGGATTACCCAATTTAATGGACCCGACGAAGCATACTACGTTGTCTTAAAATACTAACAAGTCTAATATACTAACATACATCAGGTAATATCTAATCTCATCCACAAATATAAATAAGGAGTACTGGAATAAATACTGGAAAAATAAGTACGGGGTCTGAAATGTCATAGTACAATCCAGATATGTCTGATGGGAACAAATCCACTACAATAATGAAATAAGAGTACTGAAAGACAGATAAGAGAATGTGACTAGAGCATCAGCTAACTAGATAAAGATGCTCCAACCCTAGGCGGAAGGCCTACCAGGAATCAGGGGAACTCTGATGGTAGCACCTCAAGCTCCTCCTCGGACGCGTACCTCATCTCCTGCCCTGGCCCGTACACGGTAGGATAGTAAGCCTCGTCTAAATCTGGAAGGGAACCAGGTCCTCAGAGGAACGTAACAAGATACAAAAATGCATGCCAATATAAATACTGAATAAAATAAAGGGGTGTGCTAACCATCTAAGTGAATGCAATATGAGGACAACCTCAATATGTATCATATGAAGCAGGGCATCACCTGCATTTCTGCAACAGTGATGGCAAGTAACTAAGGGCCTTATATATCATCTTGAATATGGGTTTAGTGCAGCAGCAGTTGTCGAAGGTGAATCGAAAAGTGAACCATTTCTCTTCTGATATTGAGTAACCTCTTTCCAATCATGGTCCCGGTCAATCCTTCAGCAACAAATGCAAGATAGGCTTTCCATCCTTCACAATTTTCCACATGCCCACTAAAAAGGATGAATTATGGCATGTAAGCAATAACTTGGCAATTTATAGACCTAGATAAAAGGTAATTACATGGGCTTCACGTTGCCGCCATATTTAACTGCAATATCAACTTCGATGGGCAACCGCCATCTTTAACTGGAAGAGATATAGAGAAAGGGTTGACAAAAGACTGTTGGGGTGGAAAGGTAAATTCATGTCCTTGGGAGGTATGTCGTCGCACTCTCGCCAACTAGGTTCTCTCTACGATACCTTCTTACTACCTAACATACTATGATATGTCAATTTGGGTTATAAACCGGATTGATAAGATTAAGAGACAATTTGTTTGGAAGGGTAACTTTGAGCAAGGACAGGCTATCATCTTGTTAACTGGGGAGTAATTTACAAAATTAAAAAGTTTGGAGGGTTAGAGACATCAATCGCGATTTATTAGCTAACAGGAGTGCAGCCGTTGCTTGATTTCGTTCTAATTTTGCTCGATTGAAATCAACGGGAATCGAATGTAGTCAAACTGAAATCTTGATTCACGGATTTGTGAATCACTGAAGTCTTTCGAAATTGGGTGTAGTCAACGATTTTTAAATCAAACAAAACTAGATGTGGTGATAAATCATGTAGATTTCAAGTTGATTCAACTTGGGCTGGTTTGAGCTTGATTTGGAGGCTTATAAAAGTATTTTTTAGCCAACCAAAATCAAGCAAAACTTGTCTGATTTCATAATTCACTCTTTGCTTCGACACCCCCATGCTTATTTGATAAAACAATATGTATTGCTTATTACCTTTTACATTTAACACATGCATCATCTTTGACTTGGTCATCTCTCCCCTCTACTGAGTACTTGGCCACGCTCGGTATCTCGCCGACTTGGTCCTGTGCAAGGAGGCTTGTCTCCTGAGCTTGTTTCTGACTGGTATGTATAGAAACAACTTCAGCTAGTGTGTTGTTGTCTTTGGCATAACAAATGGAAACACCATGACATATCAAACTTATTCTTTATACCATAAACTTATGAGAGAGAAGCCAATTTGGACTCAGGGGTGTAACTAACGTTCAATGTATGACTTCTGGAAAACAAATCAAATGGCAACCTAACAATGGTACTGGAGTACTAGTTAGGCATTTAGATCATCGTATCTAATATCTACCCTCGAGTAAGGCAAGTTCTAGAGGACAGAGAGGATGGAGCTCTAAGAAATTTGTATCTGGACGAAATGTCTATTTTAATTTATTTAGCTCACTTTTTACCTTTCAGAGTTGGGCAGTTTACTGAGGTTTTAGCAGAAATGTATATGAGGGAGATCATACGACAGCATAGGGTGCCAGTCAGTATAGTGTCTGAAAGGGATACGAGGTTCACATCCTACCTTTGGCGGAGTATGCAAGAGAGTCTCGGTACCCGCCTGAAGTTCAGCACATCATATCACCCACAGACGGATGGCCAGTCTGAGTGCACCATTCAGACACTGGAGGACATGTTGAGAGCGTGCATTCTTGATTTCAGTGGATCATGGGAGGACCATTTTTATTTGGTCAAGTTTTCCTACAATAATATCAAGCGAGCATTCAGATGGATCCCTATGAGGCGTTGTATGGAAGGAAGTGTCGTTCCCCAGTGTGTTGGAGTGATGTGGGCGAGAGACAGATTCTTGGACCAGAGTTGGTTGTTCGTACAGTGGAGAAGGTAAAGAAGATCCAAGGATACCTGTGAGCAGTACAGGACATACAGAAGCATTGGAAAAATGTGCGTCGATGACCCCTAGAGTTCTAGGTTGGAGATCATGTATTTCTATAAATCTCGCCTACTCGAGGGACCATCAGGTTTGGAGACAGTGGAAAGCTGAATCCGAGGTACATCAGACCATTCGATGTGTTGGAGCGCATCGGAGAGGTTGCATATAGATTAGCATTGCCCCAGACATTAGAAGGAGTTCATGACGTCTTTCATGTATCTCAGCTAAGGAGGTACATGTCAGATCCGAGTCATGTGCTTGACCACTCGAAGATCACTGTCGGACCGAGTTTGTCATTTCAGGAGGAGCCTGTAGAGATTCTGGACATGAGCGAGAAGGTGTTGCGAGGTCAGACTATCCCTCTAGCTCGTGTCGCATGAAGGCATTATGCACCAGGCGAGTCGACCTGCGAACGAGAGGATGATATTCGACAGCATTTTTCCCATCTCTTTGAAGGCCTAGGTATGTAGTAGCATTTAAATTTCAGTTAATAGTTTTTTTACCATATGTCTATTTTAATTTCAAGGATGAAATGCTCTAAGGAGGGTAGATTATAAACCCCTTCGACCAAATCTAGGTCTACTTAGCTTAGATAGAGAGACTAGGGTTAGTTTGGAGCCATTTAGAATTAGAACATAGTATTTTAGATTAATGTACAAAATTTCGTATCACTTGGTGCACTTTAACGTTGTTTCGATATTTGGAGCGCTACTCTAGCTTTTGCTTTCAAAAAAATTTTACACACTTACCCTAGACGTTCCAATCTTCCATCCTGACCTTTGTGTAACTCATAAATATCCTCTCTTATGCTTTATTTTAGTTGCACAATATTCATTACAAATATCTATTTTTAAATCCAAATAAATCCAACCTTGCATCTTTGTCCGTTCCAATCAAAATTGGAGACACAATCTCGATCCGTTTTATGCAACCAAATTTATGACAATAATCTACTCTGAGTCTTCTACGTCCATGATACTTGTATCCTACCCAATTTTAATCCTATGCACTTCCAATTAATTAAAAAACACCTTTGACAGTAATTTTAATTAAATTGGTGTAAGGACTCAACCTAACCCAAAACTAGACCCAACACCAACCCAAACCCCCACTCACACCCTTAAGGTTCATACAAAATACCACATACCATTCTAATCCACTACATCACACCAAATATGATGTTTGTCTCATCCAATCACAATCTCCCTTGTTTGTGCAATTTCTAAATTATTGGGGGCCTTTGTGCAAATAAGCAACTAGATGTCCACCTCCCATTGGAGCAAAACCATAAAGAAACCCTCCTTTATTACTTTGACCGATCACCCCTATTTCCCTCCCTCCTCCCATTTTGTGTGTACAACACACCACTTTACACCTACATCATCACCACCCTCATTCAAATTTACCCCATCCCAACCGCTCATTTCTTCATGAGGATTCTTCCCCTATCCCTAGAAATATCCAAATAGCCGGCCCTATCTCCATGCTCTCCTTCTCTCTCTCTCCTACATTAACTCTCTTTCCCTCTCTCCAAAATTTAGCAGCCACCACAATCCCCATCAAACCGAAACCCTAACCATTAACCACCTTCCTCTCCTTCTTCTTCCTCCCCCTCAACGAAGCCAACCACCACCATCAGTAACCTCCCCCCGAGCTTATCCTTCCTCTTTCGATCATCAACATCATCAGCGCCACTGCCTCTAGCTACTCCACAGCCATCGCCGCCAGCCACAATTATCATCACCACCTTCTCTTCCTCCTCTGACCATCATCACCACCCACTCGACCTCCTCCACGACAACCTCCGCTACCACCATCACCACCGTCACCATCAACGACCACCACAGCCTTCACCACCGTCACCATTAACGACCACCACAGCCATCACCACTTCCATCATCACAACCATAGTCCCCCATTAACCAGATCTCCTCCTCCACTCAACCTCCTCCACGACAACCTCCGCCACTACCACCGTCGACAACCACCATCATCCCCACAGCCATCATCACCACCACAAGCATCACCACCACCTCCTCCACAGTCATCACCACCGCCATCATCACCACCATAGCCATCACCACGACCATCCCGCCACCACCATCACCTCGTCACCACCAACCACCACCCTGCTGCGTTGCTGCCACCGTTGCTACTGCCGCTGTTGTGCAGTCTAGCCGCCGGAGCACCTCCACCCGTCGAAGATCGGCCACCCACGAGCCGCGGGCCGAGCAACCCCTCCATATTTAGAGCTAACCCTAGGTATGCATATTTATTCCTCCTCCTTCTTCTTCTTGTTGTTGCATGAACCAATATTTTTAGTGAACCCTATTATCTAGTATATATATACATGTCTTGGAGTAGTAGTTAGTATATTTCATGGGTTAGGTTGTTAGTATGGCACATATTTGTGAAGTACCTAGGTCCTTAGACTAATTTATTATATGTGCACCCTAACATATTAGCTAGTACACATATTTAATGTTACTCGATATTTGGAGATGTAAATATATTGGTAGCATGGTATCTAACTGTCTTGTTGTGCACAGTATTTGAGGACATATGACGTACTCGTACATGGAGACCTAGATGGTTAACACTATCAAACTTGTCTTGGATAACAACTTAGCACCTACATGAACCTTAGTCGACCATGGTTGTAATATTGAGAAATGTACGTTTAGAGGGACATGACACTTGCATACTCGACCCTTCTAGTTGACCAATTATAATCCCTACTTGCGTTAGCTTCTAAGTGCAGTATAGTTATACTTTTATGAGTATACTAGAATAATGACTGATGGCTATTACATTATATTATATATATATGATCGTTGGATCGTTCGGACGAGGCTTCAGGAGCAGAATTTTGGCATTCGCAGCTTGAGGATCCAGGCAAGTATACCTTGCCTTATTTACTGTTTAATTCAAGTTATTAAATGTTACATGAGATGTTATTGAAAATATTATATATAACTGTGCGCGTCCGAGAATGACTCGGATGCAGTCGACGATTGCGTCGATGTGTAGTGCATTGACTTAATCACTAGCAGACTCACCTACTGTTGTGAAGATATTATGATATCTTCCAAGAACCTGACACTTCTTACACTCATCACGATGACAACCTCATGTTGGGATGCGAGTTGGGATGCCCGACTAGCTATCGGTGCGTGTGACAAGCATCATGGTTTAGTGCGTAGTCAGGTTAGTCTAGTTATTTAAGACCTGGCATGTTAGTTACATAGTATGCACGCCGTGTATTTGACTTGTATATTTGCATTAGGCGGAGAGGACAACTGGTAGGCGTATGGGATACACATATTGGAATCCGTAGTGTCCAGAGGAGCCACGGATCCAATGACTTCCTTTATTCAGATACCGCATTCTTCGGAGCGTTACGGACGTATATATATATGCAGATACCTCATTGTTCGGAACGATGTATATTACATGTACAGATACCACGCTCTTCGGAGTATTGGACGTTATGTCTATACCTACCCATACGTACCAAGGTTGTCCTTATATTGCATTCACTTAGATAGTTAGTACACTCCCCTTTACTTATTCAGTATTTATATTCGGCATATATTTTTATATCTTGTTATGTTCCTCTGAGGACCTAGTTTTCTTCCAGATTTGAACGAGATGTACTATCCGACTGTGTACGGGCCCGGACAGGAGACGAGGTACGCGACCGAGGAGGAGCTTGAGGTATTACCTTCGGATTTTCCCTGATCACTGGTAGGCCTTCCGCCTATGGCTGGAGCATATTTATCTAGTTAGTCGATGTTCTATCCTAGTATCTTATCTGTCCTTCCGTACTCTTATTTCAGTATTATAGTGGGTTTGTTACCATCAGACTTATTTGGATTATATTATGACATTCAGACTCAGCACTTATTTCAGCACTTCTTATTTATATTTTGTGGATGAGATTAGTTATTTTCCTGCTACATGTTAGCGTATTAGACTTGACAGTATTTTAGGACATCGTAGTACGCTTCGTCGGGTCCATTAAATTAGGAAATCCTTCGGAGTCGTATTAGCTGGCCATTGCCACGTGGCCTGGTCCTGTGTATTTTGGGGCTGGGGCGTGACAGAAAGGAGTTAAAACTATGCACGATAATCCGTGCTTCAGCTGTCATATGGATATTTGTTAAGATTTTTCTTGTTACTGAATATCTAGATAGTTTTTCTTCCTTTGTGGGCACGACTTAGTCAATTGGACACATAGCCTGCCACTCGGTTGGAGAGGATCATCTTGTTACAACAGCACAATTTGGTTTATTTGGGAATCTGGGGCACACGAAGCCAAGGATTGCAGAGACCGCATGGGGTCTGGGATGTATGGGCCAGAGCCACATGGGATGCATGGAGTCTGGAATGCATGGGCCAGAGCCGCATGGGACGCATGGAGTCTGGGACGCATGGGCCAGAGTCGTATGAGGCGCATGGAGTCTAGGACGCATGGGTCAGAGCCGCATGAGATGCGTGAAGTCTGGAGCGCATGAGCCAGAGCCGCATGAGACGCATAGAGTCTGGGACGCATGGGCCAGAGCCGCATGAGAGTGTTTTGCCGTATTGTACACATAGTGCTGCACACTTTCTGAGACTTCTGTCTTTTAGTGAGTTCACATCTTTCGAGACGTTTAGAAAATCCTTCTCTGTCAGAATTCTGTGTCAGATGTAATCTCGTTGTCAAAGCATCACATCAGATCCATTTGCGACCAAAACTTTCTTCGGCCGTTTGGTCCGTATGGCTATCGCCTAATTGGGCCGCATGGTGACTTTGCGGTCCAATTCCTGCTGAACTTTTTCCTGGGCCGCATGGTTGCTGAACGCATGGATCCAATCTTTTCCATGCTTCTACAGGCTTGACTTGTTGCCAGAGGTTTTGCACAAGAGCATGGGATTGACTATGATGAGACCTATGCACCTGTTGCTCAAATGACCATAATTCATATATTACTAGTTGTTGCTACCGCTCGTCAGTGGCCACTCTATCAGATTGATGTGAATAATGTCTTTCTTTATGGTTCTTTATTCGAGGTTTTCTATATGGAGCCCCCTCCAGGTCATTCTACTCCGTCGGGGCATGTTTGTCGCATTCGTCGTGCTATCTATGGTCTCAAGCCAGCTCCCCAAGCTTGGTTTGAGTGTTTTTGGAGTGCTATTTGTGAGGCAGGTTTTCAGTATTATTCTCAGGATCATTCTTTTTTTGTGCGGTCATTACCGCAGGGTCGAGTTCTTCTTTTACTCTATGTGGATGACATAATTTTGACTAGCGATGATTCATCAGGGATTGCAGCTACTCAGAGATACCTTCATCAGCAGTTTCAGATGAAAGGCCTTTGCAATCTTCGATATTTTCTTGGACTAGAGATTGCACAAGGTAAGAGAGGGATACTTGTTTCTCAACAAAAATATACTTCGGAGATTATTTCGTCTGCTGGTCTATCAGATAGTCGCACAGTTGATACTCCTTTATAGCTTCATGTGAAGCTTCGTCCCACAGATGGTGAGCCTCTCACAGATCCTACTCGCTATAGAAGGCTAGTGGGTCAACTTATGTATCTCTGTTTGACCAGACTAGATATTTCTCATGCAGTTAGTATTGTTAGTCAGTTCGTTTCCTCACCTCGATCAGCTCACTATAGTGTATTACTCCGGATTCTCCGATATCTTAAGGGTTCCATTACACGCTTATTATTTATGTCTTCTACATCTACTCTGGAGCTTCGAGCATTTTCTGATACAGATTGGGCAGGAGATCCGACCACCAGACTATCTACGAAAGGATTGTTTGTTTCTTGGTGATTCGTTGATCTCATGGCGAAGCAAAAAATAAGAAGTTGTTGTATGTTCTTATACTGAGGCAGAGTATAGAGCTATGACTGCCACCATCAGGGAGATCGTCCATGTACGTAAACTGCTTCCTGATATGGGCGTTGCTCCTACAGGACCTACACCTCTTCATTGTGACAACAAGAGTGCTATAGATATTACAAATAATCCAATTTTTCATGAACGGACAAAGCGTATTGAGATTGATTGTCACTTCGTCCATCAACATTTTTTGAAAGGCACTATTTCTCTACCACATGTGACTTCAGTTGATCAGCTGGCAGATTTTTTTACAAAGTCACACCCCACACCGCAATTTCAGTTTCTATTGGACAAACTCATGTTGTTTGATCCACCATGAGTTTGAAGGGGGTGTTAAGATTAATTATAGTTAGAATTAGATATTAATTAGATTTATGAATAAATTCTTCCCCTATATGGATACATATTTCTTCTCCTACTCCTATACGGACATAGATTCGTTCTCCCACTATATATATTCATAGTTGTAAGACTTTTTACATCATTCATTAATAAAATCAATATTGTTGATTTGTTTCAGCTATGTTGCTATTATCTTACGTACGTATTTGAAGTGATTGTGAAGTAAAGATATGTGAACCAATCCTCTAAGCCTAGACTTTGTAATAATTGGTTATGTTATTCTCATTATCTTTTATTGCATTGTTCTTGGTAATTTACTATATTATTATACATGTGGAATGGCCTTGGTTACTGCAGTTATTTAAACGCTAAATCATATTGTTCCTATCACGGTCTAAAACCCACAAGCTAAGTTCATATTGTTTCTATCACCATCTAAAACCCACGATGTAAGTTCAGGACTGGGGTGTATGACACATCTCAACTCCATAAGAAAGTTAATCTAAGCGAAAAAAATAGTGAAAAAAATTAAAATTAAAGTCACAAGGTAGTATCTGATACAAAAGCTTATAATTCGGCACTACTATTTCACATTACATCATAAAGTTATTCTACCATAAATTAAATAATTACTACGAAATCTCTATAAAACCGAACACCTTAAATGGAATTGCCACTAAATGGCTAATAGGATATGCAATTCTCAAATTTATATTCTAAGGTGAAAGTCAAATAAGAATGAAAACCTACACCTCAACTACAAGCTGAATAATCATATCTAGCAATTTACCATTTTAAAAACTCGTATATTTTACAGAAAAAACTTTATAGTATCAAAGTACACAGCTTGGAAAGACGTATAACAATTCACCAAAAGTTCTAAGAATAAAGCAAGTATATGATTATGAACCAGATGATCGTGCATACTAAAGCAACATGCTACCCATTATTTTGTCATAGAGCTGGTTAACGGCCATGAGCAATTTACCAACTGAGTCAAAGAATACGGCCACACGATAAGCACCTGCACGCACGACTCAAGGTTTCCATTTCCTACCTATGACTTTACTTTCTCACAATAAGATGCCTATGTAACATACCGTTGCTCAAGCTTTCTTTGTTTTTTGATTATATATAATAAAACTTGTACAAACACGTATGATATTTTATAAGAATAAATTACTATAGATGAACAACACCAACACATCTGTGTGCATAAAACAAATATTACATATATCTAAACATCTGAATCATCATGTTGTAGAGATATAAAAGGTTCGTAGTATCGGTATCAAAATTGGAATCGGTATCGGTATTGATCCTTCCTATGAGTATCGGAATCGACTGTATCACCAATATCAGATGTTTCGGATCAGAGTTTCAGAATTTTTAGTATTGGAAAGCAAATAATTATTAATAAATTATTAATATTTTAGAATTTTTATACATTTATGCATAATTTGAAGTATTTTATGTGTTATTTCTTTGTAGTTTTGAAATTGAATGAAATAGTAATCACCATTGCCGATAGGTTTACGTGCGATAGATAAGTTTTTCTTCTTTTATATGCTTTTACATCTTTGATATGATTTTAAACCATTGTTGATTGATTTTTTTCGTTCAATTTTCTTTGCCGAAATGACTGCCTCCAATGTCGTTATTGGTCACTATCGGCCAGTATCGAGTATTAGTCGATAGCGGATCGGTACATGCCAAACTGTATCGATATTGGCCGATATTGCAAACTTTGGATATAACATTAAGTTGCATGAACACCTTATAAGGTTGCAATGTGTCAGTCACTTTTTTTTTTTTACCAATAAGAGAAGTGTTACTTTCTAAATGTAGAGAGTATATACATGCTTTATTAATGCATAAAAAGGTTATTTTATATAAGGCCTAAGGTGTCACATAAAATTAATTATGTAATTAAGGTCCAAAATGTCATAAATCAACACCTCCCTCTCTCCCTCTCTAATCCCATACTTTCTTTCCTTTGTTCTCGAGCTGAACCAATGTTTCCTCTGCGCTTCTTTTGCAATATGTTCCAAACTGGGGTCAGGATAAATGACACACCCCTATTACTACGATATATTAAAAACCATATATACCCTATTCTTAAATCAATTTAGGATAACAGAATAAGAGGAAGTATGCATCAATAATCAAAACTTAATAGCAATTACTTGATATTAAAGTTTCATACTCACCATCTCAACCATATAGTTCATGACATTCTTAGTATCATTTAATGGCACAATAAGGTATAGTTATCCAACAAAATTAAACAGTCAGCACTTTGTCAATGTGAAAGAAAACAAAAACATAAACCTCTCAAGATGCTCAAATTATTTATGGTATATGAGCTGACAGATATCCAAGTATTTAACGACCAAGTCGAGAATATCTTTGTTATTTATACTATAATTACCAACTTGAAAAGAAATGTATCAATCGATGTTCAGTAAGTGACAAGTGAAAACAAGCATGAAGAAGTGAAGTATTTCGAGAAAAAATATTCTCAAAAATACATATGAGATCTCTTGAGAATACAAAAAAAATTCTAGATTACAGTGCTCAATATTTCTCGTGTCCTAGGCATTCCATGTCGGAATACGACGGAAGTTTGAGAGCATACTCAACCTAAAAGGAAAAAAAGCTTAAACTATTTGCATACCGGGGATACACTGCAAGCCATCACCAATTTTTTTGTATTGTAACCAATAGCTGCAGAATAAGAGTTATTGTCAATATGTATCATATGAAGCAGGGCATCACCTGCATTTCTGCAACAGTGATGGCAAGTAACTAAGGGCCTTATATATCATCTTGAATATGGGTTTAGTGCAGCAGCAGTTGTCGAAGGTGAATCGAACAGTGAACCATTTCTCTTCTGATATTGAGTAACCTCTTTCCAATCATGGTCCCAGTCAATCCTTCAGCAACAAATGCAAGATAGGCTTTCTATCCTTCACAATTTTCCACATGCCCAATAAAAAGGATGAATTATGGCATGTAAGCAATAACTTGGCAATTTATAGACCTAGATAAAAGGTAATTACATGGGGTTCACGTTGCCGCCATATTTAACTGCAATATCAACTTCGATGGGCAACCGCCATCTTTAACTGGAAGAGATATAGAGAGAGGGTTGACAAAAGACTGTTGGGGTGGAAAGGTAAATTCATGTCCTTGGGAGGTATGTCGTCGCACTCTCGCCAACTAGGTTCTCTCTACGATACCTTCTTACTACCTAACATACTATGATATGTCAATTTGGGTTATAAACCGGATTGATAAGATTAAGAGACAATTTGTTTGGAAGGGTAACTTTGAGCAAGGACAGGCTATCATCTTGTTAACTGGGGAGTAATTTACAAAAGTAAAGAGTTTGGAGGGTTAGAGACATCAATCGCGATTTATTAGCTAACAGGAGTGCAGCCGAAGCTTGATTTCGTTCTAATTTTGCTCGATTGAAATCGACGGGAATCGGGTGTCGTCAAACTGAAATCTTGATTCACGGATTTGTGAATCACTGAAATCTTTCGAAATTGGGTGTAGTCAACGATTTTTAAATCAAACAAAATTAGATGTGGTGAGAAATCATGTAGATTTCAAGTTGATTCAACTTGGGCTGGTTTGAGGTTGATTTGGAGGCTTATAAAAGTATTTTTTTTAGCCAACCAAAATCAAGCAAAACTTGTCTGATTTCATAATTCACTCTTTGCTTCGACACCCCCATGCTTATTTGATAAAACTATATGTATTGCTTATTACCTTTTACATTTAACACATGCATCATCTTTGACTTGGTCATCTCTCCCCTCTACTGAGTACTTGGCCACGCTCGGTATCTCGCCGACTTGATCCTGTGCAAGGAGGCTCGTCTCCTGAGCTTGTTTCTGACTGGTATGTACAGAAACAACTGCAACTAGTGTGTTGTTGTATTTGGCATAACAAATGGAAACACCATGACATATCAAACTACTTCTTTATACCATAAACTTATGAGAGAGAAGCCAATTTGGACTCAGGGGTGTAACTAACGTTCAATGTATGACTTCTGGAAAACAAATCAAATGACAACCTAACAATGGCACTGGAGTACTAGTTAGGCATTTAGATCGTCGTATCTAATATCTACCCTCGAGTAAGGCAAGTTCTAGAGGACAGAGAGGATGGAGCTCTAAGAAATTTGTATCTGGACGAAATGTCTATTTTAATTTATTTAGCTATTAGTAGTAGGAACTTAGGTAGTCGTAATTATCATGTATCTTTTCGAAGAATTAGCTGCAACATTTCTTATGTACTTGTAATTTCCTAATATTTATTTACAACTGGTCCGTCCGGACCCAGCCCGACCTGACTTCACCTGAGTTATGGATCGAACTGGGTTTGGGTTTTTTGGATTGCAGTTCAGTCTGGTTCGTACCGGTTCTCTTGACCGGATTGGCCTACCCTGAACTGATTCCGGTCAAGCCCGATCATAATCGGCTATGTTGGCACGACCCATATTGCAACATGAACTACACCAAGGGGTTATTTGGTTGTCCATTTTGGGCGTGGAACTGGCCTCTTTTTTACCTGCAAGGTGAAAGTGTGGTCACATCTGCTGGATTTTAAGTGTGATAACTGCTCCCAGTTCCTGTTTCCTCTCTCCTTCATATTTGAATTCCTTCAAATTTTTGAAAATCTTATTTGAACTTCGGAATAAAGCAAGGAAGTTCTTGGAGGGTGAAAGTGCGTAAAAACAGTAGGTCTACTCGATCTACTCCTAGATCTGCTAGATCTACTAATAGATCTACTTGGCTTTTGTAGATCTGGTAGATGTATTGGGTGTAGTCGACTAAATCGAGGATTGTACGACAATGGAAGACCTAGTCGACTGTGCATGAAGATGAAGTATCGTATAATTCCTTTCGGATACGATATATGTTGATGTATTCTTCAAAGAAGAAAAAAAGTTATTTGATGTAAGTTGGGCTGTCAGTGTAGTGTTTAGTAGTTCGGGTAGCTGCAATTGATAGACAATTTGGAATGTTTTAAGTATATTTTGTTGTTTCAAGTGAAGAAATTCTTGTTTGGTACATAGATCATGACATTAAGAAATTCTTGTTTGGTACATAGATCATGACATTCAAGAGATAGAATAAAGAAATTATAAATGTTACTTATCACTCTGTATTTACAGAGTAACAATATTTTCCTTATAGGCTCCATCATCTTGTTCTTGTTCTCCTAATTTATCCTTGGTCTACCACATCTTCGGATAAATGCCTAATATTTCTAACCTATGTTATAGTCAATTCTCTCTGAGTACAACTTCAGAATCCACAGGATATATTAGTAGTGTTACTCTCTCTAGCCATCTCTAAATGTATTCTCTTAGAGTCTCCACAGCTTTCCCCCTTGGTTGATTCAAAACATAAGCATCGCTAGGTGCTCATTTGTCAATTAACATAATTTTTCTATTATGTCACTGGCGCATAATTTTGTTAGTTTAAGCTTTTAGGTTAAATTTTGCTGAAGGTGTTATCTGACAACCAAACAACCCAAATTTCTCGAGAGGAATGGACAGATTTAACCACTCATATAGGAATTCAAGATCAACATGATTCTTTAATTACAATTTCCGAACTCTTCAGTCAGTTCCAGATCCATTAGATGTGGAAGTTCCTAGTTTTCTTCAAGAACAATTTGCTTATACCTTCGAAAGGTTTAACCTCAACTTATGGAACCATTGGACATTAAATTAAGGAAAATTCTATAGGCACTCCATTCTTTGCAGCCCATTACTTCATGACAACCTAACTTTTGTAATTTTTATTGAGGACAGCCCAAAATTTACATAGGACAACCCAACCCCTCAAAACCTTCCAAAATTACTTCATTCTTATTTTCTACTCTCTCTCTTCAATTCCTAAACTTCTTTCTCTCTTCCCTTATTCAAAATCTCTTCCCTCTTTCTCTTCAACTCCTCTAATTCCAAGCAATGACACCCAAACTTTCTTCAAAATCTATGTATGTATCCCTTCCCCCTCTCTCTTCAACTCTCCATTAGGATTTTGATTTTATTTATGAGTAAATTTGATTTAATTTTCATGAATCCTTGCTAATGCCTAAAATAGTTAGATTAATTAGTTTAGAACTAATTTAGGGTTTATATACGAACTGATGAACCCTAAAAATTAAACCTAGGGTTTCAAAAAAATCGAACAATGGCCACAATCGGGCTTCAAATCCACATGACTGTAGAAAAGACTATAGTACTATTATATATGTATGACTGTAGGAAAATCTATATTCCTATTGTATATACAGGACTGTAGGTAAGCCTACAGTCCTATTGTTTATGTAGGACCGTAGGAAAGCGTCCTACAGTCCTACTGTATATATAGGACCGTAGGAAATACCACAGTCCTGTATTATATGGGATGTAGAATTATCTTTATGTCTGAAATTATTTGTTTCTTTCTCCAGTAAATCAGTTGCTGCAAAAAGAAAATGACCCACAGCATCAGCTCGCAAGGAACGTGTGATTGAGAGACCAATCACTATCGCCAAACCCGAACGAGTCACTGCACCGTCGCGCAAGTCTCGTTCGAAGAAACCGGTTCCTCCTACTCCTCCGTCTTCTTCCTCTTCCGATGAATACGAGGCTCCTACTACTCCTCCATCCGCATCCTCCTCCGATTTTGATGTGCCTACTACCCGAACCCGACCAGATGATGGTTCTGGACCTTCGCAGCAGCCGACTAGTCCAATTTTGACTCGTCCAGAAGGTTGCTCTATGTTGTTTTCGTTCAAAAACCATATTGCATTTAAAATATGAAAATAGTCGGTATGTACACTACGTTATGAAAAATAAAGTTTTGATTTAGATTACTATATATTTCAAGAAGCTAATTTTCTCCAATTGGTAACTTTTCAGAGGAACTATCGTATGTTCACGACGGTCGTGAACTACGGAAAGAAGTGCAGAAGCTGACCGTTTGACAGATTAGGGGAAGCCGTCAGGAACAGAATCATTCCGACCGGTTTGCACAATTTGGCATGTACGCGTACCAGACGGTGGACACTGCGCTTGTATCAGCATTCGTAGAGCGTTGGCATCCAGAGACCAACAATTTTCATCTCCCAACGGAGGAGATGACGATTACTTTGGACGATGTCCATCACATATTGGGCCTGAATGTCCAAGGTCGGGTCATGATGAATGATATTTTTGTTGAGAAGGAATTAACGTGTCATGAACGCGTCACAGACTTTGTATCATAATCTCTTGGAGTTGAGGTTAGTAGTTTTAAAATAATTCAAGATTTCAATAAGTCATATGGTCTTCCTTTGAAATATTTAGAGGAGACATTCAAAGACAAGGAGGCCGAAGGGGAAACTGTCGATATGGTGGCCCGTACATACATGCTTTTCGTCTTAGGAGCCGTCGGCATTCCAGAAAAGTTTGGAATTTCGATCCATGCCAGATATCTATTGAATTTGCTCGAAATGGATACCGTAGGTAAAATTTCTTGGGGAAGCGATATACTAGCATACCTTTACCGCGAGCTTGGTGAAGCATCCCGCGTCATTATGAAGACAATAGCAGGATGCCAGACTCTACTCCATGTAAAGAAATATCTTTATCCAGTTCTATACATAATATGATATTTCGTTGTTAAATTGTTGAATATTCTAATTTATGTACATGCATGGATATACGAGCACTTTTTGATGCTGAAGCGGACTGAGGTTAATCGAAGGTATGACGAGGAGCATCCTAGAATGTGCCAATGGCACCCAACTTTGGCTGATCCCAAATGTGTTGAAATATTGGCCATCATACGCACCACAATTGAAGATTTGGCGGCAGAAGAGGTGAAAAGACATCATATTTTTTGTTATATTCATTTGAGTCGTACTAATTTACTAAATTATATTACAGATAGTATGACATCCATATCGGGATCTACGACAGAGTAACCGTCCATTGCAACCAATAGCTTTATTTCACGGTCTTATAAGTTTCCATGATATAGAGGAGCCTTATATGCCTGATAGAGTGCTTCGTCAGTTCAATTTCGTACAAACGGTACCGAGGCGCACATTACAATTACTAAGTGCTCCGGGAGGGACGAAACCCTTAAACTATATCCCGGTCCCGTTCAACTGGATCTCAGACTTCTTCACCGAGTGGCAACGACATGTTATTGGAGATGAGGAAAGACAACCGGTGGTTGAGATGTTGGACTGTAGCGACGACTACATTGCGTACTATGCTAAACACGGTCATCCAAAGCCGTTGGACCCTAACATACAAAGACTCGATATTGTTGGAGTACTAGCACCTCTTCCCGTAAAAAATACTTTGTATGCTAGATTGGTTAATATGGTGAGGCACTTCATTATAGATTTGAAAGATTTATAATTGTTTACAAACTAACCTATTTTTTATCGTGTCATAACAGGCTAAAAAAGTAAAGTACTTGGGAAAGTGTCTTCATGCACGTAAGGGCCAAAATTACAGAGAAGTCATTGAAGAGTTGGAAACAATCGACAACTCTGTTACCGAGTTTGACTTCATCTTTGCTAAGGAGCAGCGTACCAAAAGAAAAAAATGATAAATAGTTTGGTTTCCGGAACTTTTGTACTACGTCACTTATACAACTTTTGGACTATGGGACTTATGTAATGTTTTTTGAAACTTATTCTATGATGTATGTCGGTTAAACTTAAGTAATGTGTGTATACAACTTATTCTATGTTATGTTTTTTGGAAATTTGTTTGAAAACTTATAGTATTTGCAGCTCTGTTATGCTATGGTGTATTACCCAGTTTCAATTAGGACTGTCAGGTAGTTGACAGTCCTACATATAGTTAGGACTGTCAACTTGACAGTCAAAAATGAAAACAGAAAGAAAACACAATTTTTTCTTTAGGTCTGTCAGGCAGTTGACAGTCCTAACTTCATGTAGGACTATCCAATTTTGTTTTTTCTTTCTGTTAACATTTTTTGACTGTCAATTTGATAGTCCTACAACATGTTAGGACTGTCAACTACTTGACAATCCTAAATTAGAAGAAAAATATAATTTTTCTTTAGGACTGTCAGGTAGTTGACAGTCCTAACTTCATGTAGGACTGTCAACTACCTGACAGTCCTAATTCCAACTTTGTTTCTTCTTTCTGTTTTTATTTTTTGACTGTCAAGTTAACAGTCCTATAACATGTTAGGACTTTCAACTACTTGATAGTCCTAAATTAGAAGAAAAACACACTTTTTCTTTAGGACTGTCAAGCAGTTGACAGTCTTAACTTCATGTAGGACTGTCAACTACCTGACAATCCTAATTCCAACTTTGTTTCTTCTTTCTGTTTTTATTTTTTGACTGTCAAATTGACATTCCTACAACATGTTAGGACTGTCAAGTACCTAACATTCCTAAAGAATAACAAGGTAATAAATTTGTAATGACAGAGAGTTTCAATGATACACCAAATACTATGGATTTTTTACTGATACACTTCATACTATAGATTTTTCATTTTACTTTTTCATCGTGTCATAACTGTATACAAAAGTGGTTCAACATTATACAAAATGATACAAAATGATACTTGAACCAACTAGGTAAAAAATTATACAAAATGATATAAATAGTCCACTCGTATCAGTCGATTTGAATATCGAAGTGGCCTACGGGCATGTCTCTAGGCTCCTCCATCTTCAACAACTTCTTATAGAGATTTATTTTATCCATAAAAGGTGTCATCCAGGTGATCGCTTCATCGGTGCATGTGTTTATACCAAATTGTTGAGGGTGGAGGAATAGGAGAATGACCGATCAACTTTGGTATGACAAAGTGGTTCCCGATATGTCCTATAGTGCATAGGTTACACAGTCTGTGCTCAGCCATCGGAGCGCACATCAAAAAGAACATATTATTAATATTATCTGAAATAAGTACAATTGGTATCTTATACCTATTAGCAAATAAATATGCGGCGGCCAGGTTGGACATGTAGTGCTCTTCTCCGGCAACGGTATCGGTGCAAGAAATTCTTGTCAATAAATCTCCAACATATTCTTCGCTTAACATGCCTGTGTAGAATAAAAGATGAGACTCCAACTCCTCGTACAAACTCTACCTGTATGGTAGCCCATGCAGGTCAGACTTCGCAAGAAGTGCGATGTCGTAGTAGTACTTAGGACTAGAGTACTATTACGAGCCTGCAATAGGATATATGATATTAGGAATAGAAAATACTCAATCACAACTAGGAATTCCATCCCTGAATTAAATTTACTGATCTTGATTACTCTAACTAATTTAACATCTTCCTTAATTATTGTCCTTCTCGAATAATATCTTATCTTGTGTCTTAATAATGTCTCCTTATTATTTTATCATATTCCTGAATAACACCTATAACATATTCCAGAAGGACACGCGAGACCAGAGTACCTGGTTATTCAGGAGCAGCTGCAGAAGCCACCCCAGTTGTCTCTAAATATCTTCCTTCTCCTCCTTCATTTCCACCCCAAGGAGGTGTATAATCGAACACTTGAGGCATGCCTACTGAAGGAACACATTTATATGAGCTCTTTAAATGTATGCTGGAGGCGCAGAGGGCTCAGACTGAGGGCCAGAGGGAATAAACAAAAATAATGCAAGAAAGTATTGAGAGTTCTCATCATATGGTTTTGGCATTTATGGAGAAGTTTTTATCTCAGCAACAATAGCCTGTTCAACAAAAAATGGACAATATCTTGGACTTTAAGAAGATGTCTCATCGGGAGTTCAAGGGAACTGAAGGGATCTTATATGCTGATGAATGGCTCGAGGATATCGAGCAAATTATGCGGGTTGCTCGGATACCATAAGACCTGAAGATAGAGGCTGTAGGCTTGCAGCTTCACGATATCGCCCGTACTTGGTTCAGAAATGAGCCCAGACTTGCTGATCCAGACCTAACCTGGGACCAGTTCAAACATATTTTCAAACAGAAGTTCTTTTCTGCAGTAGCCCAGGGCGTTCTGGAGAAACAATTATAGAACTTGGAGCAGGGTAGTCTCTCAGTAGATGAATATACTATAGAATTCGGTAGGCTGAGCCGATTTGCAGAATAAATGGTGAGAGATCCGGAGGACCGAGCTCGCAGATTCCGGCAAGGCTTGGCCCAGGAAATTCGATTCATTATCCCCTCTAGTATCAAAACTTTTGCTGGGATTATAGCAGAAGCCCAGAGGATCGAGGTGAACATGAAATTTAAACCCAAGCGGGACCAAAATACGTTCGAAGGAGGCAGCAGCACGGGACCAGCAAAACATTCTCATTTTCAGCCGAGAACTTTCCAGCATCAGCAGCAACATTGTCCTTCAACTAGATTTTTGGCTCAGTCGCATCCTCAAAGACAGATCCAGTAGACCCATTTTTGCCATTTTTGCAAAAAACTAGAAGATTCCTGGGAAATATGCAAAAAAAGACTTGGAGTCTGTCTATATTGTGGTTCTGTGGGATATCAGATGAAGAACTATTATATTTGAGGTACAACAAATCAAAAGGGACCAGCTAAGCCACCTGTGGCACAACATCAGAGGGGACCTCCACTTCCAACACAATAGCAACAATTTGTCCAGCACCAACAGAGGGGAGCTCCTTAGCAGAGCAGAGCTTTTGCTACAACTGTCAAGGAAACTGTGCCCATTGGTGATGTTATAGCAGGTTCCATTCTTCTCAATTATATTCCAGCCGTAGCATTATTTGGTTCTGGTGTATCCCATAGTTTCATATATATCTTTTGTACTTAAGTATAATTTAGTAGTGGAACCCTTGAGTAGAAACTGTAAGATCACAACTGGGAAAGGCATTATCCTAGTCAGTGATGTTTGCAAGGGTTATCACGTTATATTGGAAAACCGTATTTTGTCTGCTAGCTTACTTGTAATGCCACTTTCCAGTTTTGACATTGTCCTTGGAATAGATTGGTTGGGTATGCATTTTGCTAGCATTGACTGTCGCAGAGGTCATGTACTATTTCGACCTTCAGGAGAGCCAGAGTTCGAGTTTGCTAGAAAGACAGAGAAGCCAGATCGTATAATTCTTTGCAAAGCTATAATGGAGGAGAAAGAGCTACTGCATCCTATTATTGTTAAGTTCTTAGATGTTTTTCCCGAGAATTTAGCAGGATTGTCGCTAGATAGAGATGTTGAATTCTCTATTGATCTAATACCGGGAGCAGAACCAATATCGCAACATGTCTACTGGATCAACAACAATGAGCTGGCAGAGCTAAAGAAACAGATCGATGAATTAGAAGACAAGGGACTCATCAGATCAAGTTCATTGCCCTGGGGAGCTCCGATACTTTTTGTGCCAAAGAAGGATGGATCGGTGTGGATGTGCATAGATAACAAGGCCTGAACAACCTCACAATTAAGAAAAAATATCCGCTGCCGAGAATAGATGATCTCTTCGATCATTTGAGTGGCACAGAGGTATTTTCAAAGATTGACTTGAGATCTGGATATCATCAGGTAAAGGTAAAAAAGGAAGATATTCAGAAGACAACATTCAGGACTCGATATGGCCAGTACGAGTTCTTGGTGTTGTCGTTCGGGTTAACTAATGCTCCGATAGTCTTCATGAACTTGATGAACAAGACATTCCACCAGTACCTGGATAAGTTCGTAGTAGTGTTTATAGATGACATCTTGGTATACTCAAAAAGGCTAGAAGAATACGAGAAGCATTTAAGAATAGTGCTTAAAACTCTCAGGAAGGAGAAGCTCTATGGAAAACTCTCTAAATATGAGTTTTTCTTAAACAAAGTGGAGTTTCTCGGACATGTAGTGACTGGAGATGGAATATCAGTTGATCCAAAAAAGATTGCTGCCGTAGAATCTTGAGCCACTCCAAGGTCTGTTGTAAAAATTAGAAGCTTCTTAGGATTGGCTGGATATTACATAAAGTTCGTGAAAGATTTCTCTCGAATTGCAGAGTCTTTGACTAAACTCACTCGAAAAGATGTAGAGTTTGTATGGACTGAGGAATGCCAGGTAGTATTTGATGAGTTGAAGAAGAGGTTTATGTCTGCTCCTATTTTGATGTTGCCATTAGGGTTTGGAGGTTTCACTATTTATAGTGATGCATCGGGAAAATATTTGGGTTGTGTTCTTCAATAGAATGGAAAAGAGATTGCCTATGCATTGTCACGCCCCGACCCCGAAGGCCTCCCGACCATCGTTCCCACGCGGTGGACCGGACGTGAATCACCGTGCCTCGGCGCTCCCGCGGGACGCGTATGGCCGTTTGATACCGGGACATGATATCGTGCGAGCCTGGGGTTGCGTCTGCACAAGGCAACATCGTTAAAGTTTGGCTATCATCGCATCAATCGAGTAACAACGGAGGGACATTATTGCAAGCATTTAACCATCTGAGTATTCAGGGCAAATTGAGGGACTGGGTTCTCTTTAATACAAAGGCATCGTTCCATACATTATGCCCCTTTATACGAAAGCAGCTCGAGGCAATCGAAACCAGATTTTCGGGTCTTGGGGATGAGGCACGCCTATCGCTCCCTCGGACGATCTAGTACCTGCAAGCAAGTAAACTGTTGGTGGGTCAGTACTTTTATAAGTACTGGTGAGTATAAACAACTGAACAGAAGCAAGCATTCACTAAAACCAACACTATATAATCATGTTATAAAATATTACATTACTAGTGATCTTTCTAGTTTTACCTATGTTCATTTTATGTAGCATAAGAACGGAGTCATATTACTTTGTTTATGAAAACATCTTTAAAATACAGAGTTTATATTCGATATTAAGCAAGCAAGCAAGACAAGCCGATTATTCTGTTATCAGGGTGTGCGTAGCGTGTCTCGTGAGCTATACTCAAAGACTCTAGGGACAAATACACATCTAGGAATAAATGCATATCTAGGGGAGGTCCTCTACCAAGCCAACACAATAAATTATCTTATATGCAGTACGGTCCCCGAGTATCTCAGGATTGGCAGTGGTTGATCCAGCTAACCAATGACTCTTTTATCTGATGCTATTGGCAGCTGTGACAAATGGTTGCTTTCCACTATTTCTGTAGCAGCCGTGACACATGGTTCATCTCTCCACCAATAGCCATTGTCTGACCGATACGAATGCATGAAACACTATCAAATAAACTCTAGGATGCAGACAAGACGAACCATCAGACCATATTTCTTTGTTGTCGACTAGTCGCCCTCACTGAACAAGTTCAAGCACACGATATGGTTCTCCCGAAGCACAGGCGATAGTGAAACATGTTCATGCAAACTCTTAGTCTTAGATAAGTATTTCAGGATTCTCTTAGTTAAGCAGATAGTTCGTTTCAATGATAAGCTAGGTGAGTTCTCTTATTAGCATGCAAGGCAGGTTCTATCATTCTCTTTAAGTAAACAAGCATTCAAAAACTCAGATTCATTATTAAGACGTGCAAGAATCAGAGAACGAAGTTCTGTCCACTCACCATGATACATAGTGCCGACGCGGAGTGGGGTACTACATGCATCCAGGCAATTATGTCCTCATGAGAAAACTATCCTACCCACGATTTGGAGTTGGCAGCAGTCATCTTTGCCCTGAAGTTGTGAAAATACTATTTGTACGAAGAGCGTGTGGAGATCTTTACAGACCACAAGAGCTTGAAGTACATTTTTACTTAGAAGAAATTGAACATGAGGCATCGTCGGTGGTTGGAACTGATGAAGGATTTTAATATATCTTTGCAGTATTATCCTGGAAAAGCCAATGTAGTTGCCGATGCCTTGAGCAGGTATCCGGTAGCTATGTTGTTGACACATGATCGGAATTTGTTGGACGACTTGGAGAGCTTGGGCATTGAGGTGATTGTTACTGATTTTGTTAGGCAGATGTGGGGGTTGCAGATGCACTCAGAGTTGATGGACATGATCAAGGCAGCCCAGTATGAGAATTTTTTTATATTAATTAACTACACCGATAAAAGTTAAAAAAATTTGAAATCCTAACACATATTCAAAATTTTAAACATATATCTATGAGAAAATCATAATTAAAATAGATATCACAATTTAACAAATAACCAAAAAAAAAAACCAACAAAATAAACCTAAAAAATAAACCAAAAAACCCATTTGTAATATTTTAGCCATCTCGGATGGCTAAAATTTGATAAATATAAAAAAAAAATATTTTTTATATTTTTGCCATCTGGGATGGCAAAAATTTGACAAAATATAAAAAAATTATTATGTATGCCATGCCAGCCTGCTAAATTTTTGCCACGTCAACAATTTTTTTTTTGTATGTCATGTCAGCCTGCTGAATTTTTGCCAACTGAGTTAGCAAAAATATGCGCATCTATTGGGCGGGTTTCAATTTAAAAATAATATGCTGGTTTTTCGCCATCTGGGATGGCGATATGTATCGGGATTTCAAAATTTTCAAAACTTGTATGGGTGTAGTTAATTAATATAAAAATATTATCGGTACAATAAATTTTCTGTAAGCATAAAGTTAGATATATATATAGGTATTAGGGGGGGATGAGCCACTGACTTAGAATAGGATTTATAATATATTAGTATATATTCATACTTTTTGACTTTTATTTAAGTTGGACTTTTCCACGTTGGCTGCTGTTTTAGGACTTAGTTTAAGTGTAGTATTTAGGATTTGTTAGGGTTTTGTAATCTTAAATAATATAAGATTTAATTAGAGTACTTAGGATATGTGCAACTGGTTTTTAATTTAAAGTAATCGATTAATACAAATCTATCTTGTTTCGAAACATGGATAGGTTAAGAGAAATATATAAATTTATATACTACATAGAAAAGGATTCTATGGCACAATAATTTAAATTTAAATATATTCTTATCACTTGATATTTTATATGGTTTAATCTAAATAGGGGTTGTAGTGCTTGTTATACATCATATAGTAAGATCCTATGATTATGACTATCTTATTATTATTATTATTATTATTATTATTATTATTATTATTATTATTATTTAGTATTGTTTTTTGTGTGTATTTATTGAATAATATTTATTAGGAATTAATACAGACTATTATTCACCTATACTTATATACACTTAGGCATATATTTATATATATTTCCACCTAGCATGTTTTATATTTTTCGTGACATCCGTATACACTATAATATATATATTATATATACTTAACATATAATTTAATATATTAAATTAGGAAAATCTAGGGTGATTACAAAAATAGTCTATATCGAGGTCCAAATAATCTATTTTAAGAATTATCATGTCAATAGGTGTTAGAAAAACAATAGTAAACTTACCTAACTAGTGGTTAGATTTTCTAGGTTCATTACCGATTTTTAGTTGTAACTTAACTAGATAGGTTTATAATAGGTTCAATATTACCTACTTGTGATACATATATAATGTAATAAGTTATTGAATTTAGTATAATATATCTTAACATATAGTGTCACGCTTTGATTTCGTGGAATCGATAGTCGTCCCCCGGACGTGACCGCCGTGCGGGCCTAGGTTGCACACCGCACAAGGCTATGATATTTTATTTTTGCATAGCGAGCACATATTCAGAGTACGCAGACAGATTTGAAATATGAAAAAGTTTTCTTTTATTGATAATATGAACATCTATTACAAACTCTTGAACTGAGTCATAAGGTTGCTACTCTGACTTACTAAAGTGTTGACACAAAATGAGATAGCAGTCTTGTACATTACATCCCTACTAAACTTCAAAATGTAAAGACCTCCTGGTGGAATGATAGCCTTTCCACGGAGCTGCATTCTTGCTTGGGTTCTGGCTCCTGTCTTCAAAATACTTCAAAATGTGGCACGAATCAAGGCGTGCCTAATGCTTGACTGGATTGGGGGAAGACTTTGGCTTCAAATGGTCGATTCATATCGCATTTCTGGAAAAGTCTGCAGTCAGCAATGGGGACAAAGTTGAAGTTCAGCTCTGCCTACCATCCACAGACCGATGGCCAAACGTAACGTGTCAACCAAATCCTCGAAGACATGCTACGACTCTGCGTCTTGGACTTGAAGATAAGTTGGGACCTGCATCTACCGTTAGCTGAATTTGCATACAACAACAGTTTTCAATCCAGCCAAGCGGTCGGCACTCCAAGTAGACTTGATAGGAAAAAAATGAGCAGACTTGGTGAGGCGATCGACAATGACCCAGACGACATTATTTCCCCGTTGCGTCCTTGGCAAGCCAATAATGAAATCCATTGTTATATGTTCCCATTTCCACTTCGAAATAGCGAGGTTCTGCAGCTCTCCGCCCAATTTATGGTGCTCGGCCTTTACTCTCTGACAAGCCATGCAATGCGACACGAACAGCGCCACATCTTATTTCATGCCGTGCCACCAGAAAGTCGTACGGAGATCTCGATACATCTTAGTACTACCCAGATGAGAAGTATAACTAGCATAATGTGCTTCCGTGAGTATCTCTCTTCTGAGGGCCGCATCGTCTGGAACGCAGAGTCTTCCCTTCACTTGGATCCTCCCGTATGTGCCTACCGCAAAGTCGGATGCCTTTCCTGCTGAGATAAGACCTTATATCTTTACAGGAACAGATCATCCTTCTGAGCAGATTTGACGTTTTGTAACAAGTCGGGCTCGAGGAACAGTTGTGCCACTTGTGCCCCTTTTTTGTATCTGATTAGTAGTGTAATACCCAAGGATTCAAGATCTTGGCGTAGCCTGTCATCAATAGCCAAACTCCCAACGAACACTCGACTCAGTGCATCAGCTACGACATTTCCTTTGCCAGGCGTGTATCTGATCATTAAGTCAAAGTTGCTAAGAAGTTCAAGCCAACGCCGCTGTCAAAGATTTAAATTCTTTTGTGTATACAAATATTTCAAAATCTTATGGTCCGTATAGATCTCACACGGTACACCATAAAGGTAGTGGCGCCACAGTTTCAGCGTAAATACTACTGCGACAAGTTCAAGATCATGCGTTGGGTAGTTCTTCTCGTGAGGCTTTAACTGCCTCGACGTGAAGGCTATCACCTTGTCCCTTTGCATAAGGACACATCCTAGACCTTTTTCCGATGCATCGCTATATATTTTGAAATCATCCGGTCCGTTCGGCAGAGTAAGGATTGGAGCAGAGATGAAGCGCTACTTTAACACTATGAACGAAGCTTAACAGTAGTCCGTCCAAGTAAACTTTACACCTTTTTGAGTGAGCTGAGTCAGGGGCGACGCAATTTTAGCAAAGTCTTGTATAAATCTGCGGTAGTAGCCTGCCAGTCCAAGGAAACTTCTAATATCGCTAGCTGATTCCGGCCATTTCTACTGCATAATGGCTTCTACCTTCCGTAGGTCTACTGAAATACCTTGTGCAGAGATGATATGCCCTAAAAAGGATATACTTTCCATCCAAAACTCGTATTTACTTTGCTTGGCATATAACTTGTTGTCTTGAAGGATTTGAAGCACCATCCGCAGGTGTCCTACGTGTTCATCCCTATTCTTCGAGTACACCAACATGTCATCGAATTTATCGATGAATGGTCGAAACACTCAAGTCCATGAATGCAGCAGGTGCATTCATCAGTCCAAAAATATCACGAAAAACTCATAATGCCCGTATCGGGTTCGGAAGGCAGTCTTCGGCATGTCTTCAGACTTAATCTTCAGCTGGTGGTAACCCGAGCGAAGATCAACTTTTGAAAATACCGTTGCCCCCTGCAGCTGATCAAACAGGTCATCTATCCTTGGCAGAGGATACTTGTTTCTGAAGGTGACCTTGTTCAACTCCTGATAATCGATACAGAGGAGTAGCGTTGCGTCTTTCTTCTTTACGAAGAGCACAGGCGCGCCCCAAGGAGACACGCTCGGACGGATGAATGCACGATCCAGTAACTCTTGTAGTTGGCACTTTAATTCTTTCAGTTCAGCAGGGGCCATTCTGTACGGAGGCTTAGAGATCGACTGTGTATTCGGGAAGGTGTCTATGTGAATTTGATCTCTCGGTCTGGTGGCATGTCGGGTAGTTCGCTCAAAAACACGTCAGGGAACTCTGCCTCAATGAAAGAAGACTCAACGTTTGCGTAGTCCAACTGCGTGTCCCGAACCGATGCTAGGAATCCCTCACAGCCTGAGTGTAGCATTCGCCGAGCATATGTTACAGAAATCACCATGCAGGCCCTGGTTGCATCAGTTGCTGGACTAGTAGTGTAGCAGAATTTGGCTTCTCCAGGCAGGCGAAAGATGACTCATTTTTCTGTACATTCAATAGTTGCCGAGCACGCGCCGAACCAATCCATTCCCAAAATGATATCGTAGTCTCGAACATCTAGAACTAAAACATCAAGCGATAGCTTCTTTCCTCCAATACAGACGTAACCACCTTGGCATACTGAACGGACATGTATTTTTGTGCCGGAGGGGGTGCTAACACTTAAGTCTAGATACAACGGAGTTATTTCTATATTGTTCTCCACGACAAAATTTGTGGATATAAAACTATGCGTTGCACCAGAACCAAATAACACACGAGCAGGTATGTTATTAAAAAGCAAAGTACCTGACACGACGGTGTCTGAAGCTAGAGCTTCTTCTCGTGTCATCGTATAGACCCGGCCTTGAGCTTGGCGACGCTCTTGCTGAGGCGCAGCTCGATTGGTCTGGGTTATAGCAACCTGATTTGGATTAGGAGGGTGGCATTCTGAGTAGCTTGGACAGTCATGATACTCATGGTTTGGATCGCCACATACGAGTCATAGCCTGAGCTTTTGACGACAGTCTTTCGCAATATGTCCCGGCTTATTACAATGTTCACAACACACCCCTGCATTTACCTTGTATCGACCACCATTTTTTGGACGCTTAGCAGCATTATTTCCTCTCTCGTTGTTATGGCGCTTGTGATTGGAGGTATGCACAGTGCCGGCAGCAACATGAGGATACTGTGGTTCGAGAGAAAGGGCGTGGTTCAAGACTTTCCTCATTGTCTGGTATTTTGGAATGACTACGTGTACGTGGATGGCAGGACGTAGACCTCCTTTGAATCGTCTGGCATGACTCGCTGCATCGGGTAGATAGGAGCTGACAAACTTGGCAAGCCTGTTGAACTCGACAGAATATTGCTTGACTGTCATGCTGTCCTGTCGTAGTTGCACAAACTCGTTTTACTTCTGACGACGTACAAGAGAGGGTATGAATTACTCCTTAAATGCGTCACGGAAGGTGGCCCATGCTATTGCCTCCCCTCCATTATTAACTGGAAGAGATCGTCGATGCACGTCCCACCAATCGTGCGCATTGAGGTGGAGCTGCAGTTGAGCACATGCGACGCACTTTTCTTCAGGTACTTCCAGCAGTGAGAAATGATCCCAAAGTTTGGCCAACCAATATAGAGCCACTATCGGATCCTCAGTCCCCTTGAACGCTGTGTTGCAAACTTTCTTGAAGTCGCCAAAGTCGAAGGCAGTCACTTCCCTCTTCCTTGGAGTTTGAGGCATCTCGGCTTCAAGCACGGGTTGCTCCACCGGAGTCGCTGCTGTAGCCACGGACTGTTTGGAGACCAAAGTCTGAACAATCTGCTGTAGAGTATCTACTTGCTTTTGCTGGACTGAGAATTGTGTCTCTATATTGTCTTAAAACTTGAGTAGTCTCTCATCCGCTCGCTTTTCAGCCCATTCATAATGAGCTTCATCCCTTTGTTGGCTAGCTTCCAACTTCTGTATCATTTGCTGAAGCAGATCAACTCGAGACATGGCTCGCTGGCTTCGAGAGCTTCATGAAGTGCCGAAACTGCTCTCTTGGGATTGCGTCTCGCTCGGTGCTTGCGCTGAGGATTGCGCTTGAGCCATTCCTTCAAGAGAAGGTAAATTACATCAGGATCATAATGTATTATGGACTTATTTTATGAACGCATCTCATTTTGGCCTAACGATTCAAGAGTTCGCACATGGATTTATCATTAAAGGAACTTTTCCCATACGATGGTCAAGGAACTTTAAAGTTGTGCTCTGATACCAACATGTCATGCCCCAATTTCGTAGAATTGATAGTCGTCCCCCGGGCGTGACCGTCATGCGGGCCTAGATTGTGTACCGCATAAGGCTATGATATTTTATTTCCGTATAGCGAGCACATATTCAGAGTATGCAGATAAATTGAACACAGATTTGAAATATGGAAAAGTTTTCTTTTATTGATAATATGAACATCTATTACAAACTCTTGAACTGAGTCATAAGGTTGCCACTCGGGCTTACAAAAGCGTTGACACAAAATAAGATAGCATTCCTGTACATTACATCCCTACTAAACTTTAAAATGTAAAGACCTCCTGGTGGAATGATAGCCTTTCCACGGAGCTGCATTCTTGCTTGGGTTCTGGCTCCTGTCTTCAAAATACTTCAAAAGGTGGCACGAATCAAGGCGTGCCTACTGCTTGACTGGATTGGGGGATGACTTTGGCTCCTCGCTCGATTCTCCTTAGTATGGGAAACCTGTTTCAACGAGGGTTAGTACATCAAAACGTACAGGTGAAGGCAAGCTAACCCAACTATACCAATCAACACGTTGTTTAGATGAAGCATGCATATTTATTGTGGTCTTTCTATCTTGTCTTAGTTCATTTTACAGCAGGCAATATATATAGAAATCAATGAACAACTTGCCACCGTTCGGTGACATTTACCTGCCTGTCTGAACCACCTACACAATACTTACCATGGCCTTCCCTGCCAAGAAGACACAAGTTAGCTTGCAACATGTTTAAATATACGAAGGGATCACTGGCACGTCGCCATAATGGACGGGCTAGTCTTGGGACGCAGATGCCGGAGGCGCAGGTGACGCAACCAGCCATCTCGTCCAGTCCGTGAGACTATTTGTGTGGTTCCGTCCGGATTGGATCAGTACCAGTGCCCCAGCGACCGTCCGCAGGAACCGTAGACCTTGTGCACAAGTTATCCGTGATCAAACGACATCTATTTTAAGTTTAACCATTTATGTAGTTGAGGCAATAAAATCAGAAGACAGGTAGCATTGTATGATTTATTTGCATAGTCTTCCTGATCAATTATTTTATGGCAAAGAGTGTTCTGCATATAGCATAATTTATAGAAGAAGTAAATATTCTAACTTGTATTTATGCATATGATGAACATTCTAAACTTACAAGCATGCAAGTAAGTAACCGTTCACAAGTTTGATTGACAAGCAATATAATCCAAGTCTATTCCCATTTTATCTTGAAGTCTTTTAGTTATTACTTGGTATCGTCTGATCGAGACAGCAAGAATACAAGATTTTAGGTGTGAAGACTTGGAAGAAGGGCCAACTGAATCGAATATAAGCCACTTACTTAGTTTGTTGGAAGGAAGAAGGAAAGAGGTGCTTTGCCTACTGCTGGTTCACCTGCATTGCCACGAACAGCTGATTAATACCTCTTCCACTCTTTTCCATTATCGAAATTGAAGTGTAGTTCAATGAACAAAAATAATAAAATCCATCAAAACCGTTCAAGAAAACTCAAGCAAATCCGAAAACCAACTCAAGGCACGAAAGCAACAAGCGACAACAAAAACTGAGACAACAAAAGATGTAGCAGAGAGGTCCCTCCTGACTCTGCCGCTAAGTCAATTCTGGGGGCACGGTCCACTGAATATGGGAATCGATTCTGAAGAGACAAATCCATAATGAGGATGAGTTTTGTTTCAATCTATCCTGATCGAACGATACCGTCTTGTATTTCTTAGCCGCGCTCCCCGAATAGGGGGAACGGGGCACCACATATAACAATACAACTTATATATAGTATCCAAGTATTATATATAACACTAACACTAGGTATAACTAACACTTGATAAGTGTACTCTAGGTATTACCTATACTTTAATACTTACTTCTAACTCTTAACTCACAACTCACTTAATACCCTCTTGCACACTTGCAACACGTGGACACTCACTTGTATCCTACACACTAACCCAAGATACTCCCTTGTATCTTGCACACTTACTAACTATATGTGACACTAAAATCACTACATATCTCATTCACTTAAACACTCACACTCTTGATTAAGATAATAAGGTGGTAGTGACGATGTTGCTACCTCTACTGCTACTGCTGCCCATTGCAGCTGCTACTGCTGTTGTTGCTGCTCCTAATGCTTCTACTGCTGCTGCTCCTAAGGCTTCCACTGCTGCTGCAAATGTCGCTACTATTGCTGCTATTTTTGTGTTGTGTTTCCAGAAAAGAACACCCCCCTCTCTAAGACACATACACATATCTCTATCTCTCTCTCTCTCTCTCTCTCTCTATATATATATATATATATATATATATATATATATATATATATATATATATATATATACACACACACATACATATCTACACACACACACTTCCATATATAAACACACACACACACACACACACACACACACACACACACACACACACACACACACACACACACACACACACACACACACACACACGTATATGTGTGTTTGTAGAATATTTTGGAATTTTATATCTATTGATAATCTCTTGGCTATATATATATATATATATATATATATATATATATATATATATATATATATATATATAGCCTTACAACCCTCCATCTTACATAAAATTCTCTAATATATTTTAATATACCAACACTCCTCAAGATGGGTGAAAGATATTCACTAAGCTCATCTTGTCACATTCTCTAATCATATCTACAAAGCTAAGTCCCTTGGTTAGACTGTTTGCTACCTGATCCTTGGTTGGAACGTGGCCTAGCTCCAGTAGTCCACTATCCAACTTCTCCTTAATGAAGAACCTATTGATCTCGATGTATTTGGTCCTGTCATGCTGCACTGTATTGTTGGCGATACTAATGGCTGACTGATTGTCACACCATAACTTTATCTTGGCTCCATGATCCAGCTTTAGCTCCACCAGCATCCTCTTCAGCCATAGCAGCTCTGCAACTCCCAAGGCCATAGCTCTGTACTCCGCTTTAGCTGTCGATCTGGCCACCACTGACTGCTTCTTACTCCTCCAAGAGACCAAGTTGCCTCCTACAAATATACAATAGCCCGAGGTAGACCTCTTGTCATCAGCACAGCTAGTCCAGTCAGAGTCACAGTAGCCCTCGATGGTCACATTATCATTCTTCCTGAATATCAGCCCCTTTCCGAGGGCACCCTTCAAGTATCTCAGAATCTGGTATACTGCGTCCATATGACCCTTCCTTGGGTCATGCATGTAGCATCTCACCACACTCACTGCAAAGCAGATATCAGGACATGTGTAGCTCAAATAGATTAACTTGTCCACCAGTCTCTGGTATATGTCCCGGTCAACTGGTTCTCCATCCTCAATATACCTCTTAAATCTCTGATTGATCGGCGTCACTGCAGGTTTGCATCCCAACATTACTGTCTCTGTGAGAAGGTCCAGTGCATACTTCCTCTGAGAAAGAACAATCTCCTCTGCTTCTTGAGCAATCTCAATCCTAAGGAAGTACCGAAGAAGGCCAAGATCCTTCACCTCGAACTCCTTGCCAAGCTTTCCCTTGAGTCGGGCAATCTTCTGCTCATCATCTTCTGTGATAATCATATCGTCCATATACATCACAAGCATGGTGATGTGGCCTCCACTCTGATGGAAAAATATAGTATGATCAGTTTTGATCTGTCGATATCCCATCGCTATCATCGTCCTCCTAAATCTGTCAAACCACGCTCCAGGAGACTGCTTCAGTACATATAGGGACTTCTTCAACCTGTAGACCTTGACCACTATTTTATTAGTACAGATTCCTGGTGGTATCTCCATGTAAACCTCCTACACTAGATTTCCATAAAGAAACACATTCTTCACATCCAGTTGGTGTAGCTTCCATTTACCATTCACTGTCAAAGAAATTTGGGTCCTGACGGTGCTCATCTTCGCTATTGGTACAAATATCTTGTCGTAGTCAATGTCGTACGTCTGACTCTATCCTTTTTTTACCAGTCGAGCCATGTAGTGCTCAATCTGTCTATCTGGGTTCTGCTTTACAGTAAAGATCCACTTGTATTTGACTTCCCTCTTCCCCACTGGCAGTTTTACCAGTTCCCAAGTGTGGTTCTTCTCAAGAGCCCATAAATCCTCGTGTATCGCCGCTTTCCACTTTGGATCATTCTTGGCAACCTGCCAATTGTTAGGTATAGTAATACTATCCAAACACGCAATGAATGCTCTATGAGAAAAAGAGATATTATAATATAAAATAAACTGAGCAAGGTCCCAACTATATCTATCAGGAGGATTCCCCGCATTGATGCGAGTGGTCCTCCGTACTGATATGGTATGAGAGGAGTAGGAAGAATGATATCACCTGAAGGAGAATCTGGTGGTGGTGGTGTAGGTGTCTCAGGAGTCAAGACGGACGCAGGCAAAGGACTTGGCACTGGCACTATAGGTACTGGTCCTGCAGTTTGCTTCATTTTTCTGCTGTAGGTAAGTAACTTCCCCGGATCCGTGGGCCTAACACCTCTCATCTCCTTCCCATGTCCCTCTTCACTTTCACGTTCCTCCTCAAACATTCTTTCATGTTATACTCCTAAATCGGTCACCACACTCTCACCAATCTCCCTTTCTCGCCTCATACTCTCAGTATCAGGTGAGTTGCCCATGGATGAGGTTTCCTCCTGACGGAAGTATGGCTCAAGCTCCCTGAAGTGAACATACATGCTCACAAACCTCTTCTTCTCTACTGGGCTCCACCATACGTACCCTTCTGAGTCACCGAATAGACCACGAAGACATACTTGACTGCTCTAGGGTCAAATTTTCCAACAGACGGTCTGTTGTCCTTCACAAAATATACGTAGCCAAACAACTTTAATGGGAGTATCCCACTATTATTTTCTTGTAATATCTCACATGGAGACTTCCATTCTAGTACTTTCGAGGGCATCATGTTGATCAGTTGAGCTAATGTCAATACGGCATGCCCCCACAGACTCTATGGGACATTCATGGCGATCATCATGCTCCTTGCCACCTCCAGAAGGTGTCTGTTCTTCCTTTATGCCACTCTATTCTGTGCTGGTGTATATGCATATATGGTCTGATACTGTATCCCTTGGGCTGACAGATATTCCTCAAGTGCTTTATTGGTATACTCTGTCCCATTGTCAGACCTCAATAACTTCATCACTGTTCTGTACTGAGTCTGGACATGTTTATGAAAGTCTCAAAAATAGGCAAAGACATCATTCTTATTCTTTATCAAATACAGTCAGGTGACACGAGAGGAACAATCAATAAAAGAAATAAAATACTTATAACCATTCATAGTAGTTATGGCGTACAGCCCCCAAATATCAGAATGTATAATATCAAAAATAGAAGATCTTCTTTGGCCCGCAATAACATATGAGCTCTTAGTAAGTTTGCCTAAATCATATGCATCACATACTAGTTTCTGCTTATGTAAACCCCCTCAACCAAATTTAGGCCTACTTAGCTTAGATAGAGAGACTAGGGTTAGATTGAATCCAATTAGAAATAGAACATTGTGTTTTAGATAATTTTATAATATTTATATCACTTAGTGTACCTTACCGTTGCTTCGATAATTGGAGCACTACAATAGTCATTGTCTTTCTATAAATTTTACACCTTTGTCCTAAACGTGCCCCTCTTCCATTCTGACCTTGGTGTAACTCATAAATATGCTCTCTTATGCTTCATTTTAGTCACACAATATTCGTCGCGGACATTTATTTTAATTTTAAATAAATTTAACTTTGTATCCTTGTGCGTTCCAATCAAAATTGGAGACACAATCTTGACCTATTTTGTGCAACCGAAATTATGATAATATTCTACTCTGAGTCTTCTAAGTCCATGACACTTGTGTCCCATATAATTTTAGCCCCGTGTACTTTTAATTAATTTTAGAACACCATTTACATTAATTTTAATTAAATTGATGTAAGGATCCAACTTGACCCAAAATTAGACCCAAGATCAAACCAAACCCCCATTCATACCCTCAAGACTCATACTAAATAACACACACCCTTTTCATCCTCTACATCACACCAAATATGGTATTTTCTCTGATTCAATACAAAAACTCCCTTTCTATGCAATTTTCCAATTGTTGGGGACTTATTTGCAAAAGTGCAGTGATGTGTCACCATCCTATTGGTCAAGACTCATGAACAAAATAACCCCTCCCTTATTGACCGGTCCACTCTCTCCTATTTTGTTTGTGCACCCATGACACCCTATTCTCCGACTCCCCCCTCCATCATCTTCCCTCCGGTCTCCTCCGGAGCAGCCGGGTCACCCCTGAGCACAGTCGCTCACCACCACCAGCGTCTTCCCCTTAACTCCTCTCCCCTCGCCGGACCTTCCTGACCTTGCCTAAGCTCCGACTCCAGCAGCCTCCATCATCATCATCATTATCATCATCACCATCATCATCATCAACCTCATCGCCATCATCGTCGACCCCGTTCGTGCATGCCAAGGTTCGTACCTGTCCCCTCTCCCTTCGTGATTCTATGTGTGTGCATAGTGTAGGGTTTAACGTACTACCTCATGACAGATTTAGTTGGTTGGTTTCAGAACCGTGTCGGTGAACCCAGTGACTCGTATGCGTATACGTACGTGTTTGTGTATAGTATTCAATTTGGTATATACAGATATATATTTAAGTATGTGTATATATACTGTGAGGTAATTAAATGCTAATACTAGTTAGGATTATATTTGTACTATACTGCGAGACCTTAGTATTAATTATGGATATCCCGTATTTACATTAACCATGTGACCCTGAAAAATTGTGAGTTGACCGCCTTGTGTACATTGACGTACTGGCTTAGATATGTTAGTGATTGACTGTCTGATTATGCACATCAATCAAAGATATGAAACTCGTACAGTTAGACACATGCTTGACCCTGCTAGATGACCAGTATCACCCCTAGCGTACCCTCTGAGTTCAGTGTAATTATGGTTGTGTATGTGCTAGTGTAATGGCTGATGATGTATTGTATTATATCATATGTATATAGGACCATTGGATTGTCGGCGAGACTTCAGGAGCAGGTTATTGGTACTATGTAGCTTTCTTGCAAGGCAAGTATACCTTGCCATTGTACTGTAATTTATATTCCATATGATGCATGTATTTTATTTCTGTCCATTTAGTTCATATATTTTAAACTGCTGTATAAACTGCGCGTCCAAGAATGACTTGGGTGCAACGACGGTGGCATCGTATTCTATTTTATTTATATACATTTTGACCTAGTTTACGAGACCACCCCATTATTATGAGGTATTTTTTATATTTATTTGGCCGTGACAGATTTCTTACACGAGTTGTTAGTCTCAAATAGATCACGGACTTGCGTGACGGGTTTAACCTCCTGTACGTATGGGACGTGCGATAGGGAATAACTGCTGATAGAATTTGCCTGCTAGAAGACTTGGCATTTATTAGAGGTATTAGCGTGTCATGGATATGACATGCTTAGAGCATGGGATGGGAAGAACAATAAGTAAGGCATTTGGGCTCCTTTGCACTTTCCTTGTGTAACCCGTACGCTCCGTCGGAGATGTGCGGTCATGATGACCACTATATATTATATATTATCAGGCGGCCTCTGGCGTTCAAAAGATGACATGCTTTTTAGGCCCCTGAATCTCCGAGATAATCATGCCAATCTCATTTTAGCCAGATAGCCCACGTATTGGAAAGTTGTTCTCAAAATGCATTCACATAGATGGTTAGGCGACCCTTGGATGTTTATTTTTTAGTACTTTATTGGCATGCTTCTATGTATCTTGTTACGTCCCTCTGAGGACCTGGTCCCTTTCCAGGTGTAGACGATCATGATTATTCGAAAGAGCGCGGATCAGGACTTGCTACTTATCTTTGGAAGGGGTCTTCTCTTTGAGCATCATTGTTCATTAGATGTACTTATTTTATTTCTCTTATATTCTAGTTTGGTATTGGATTTATCTCCACCCAACTACTTGTTCTTATCAAGCATCTTATATCTGGTTTAGTTATATAGTTGATTGGTTATTCATTTATATTGGATTCTGTGGATGAGATTTAGTTATGTCCAATGACTTGTGACAATTATATACCACTTGTGAATTATTGTTCATAATATAGCATACGTATGTCTTATGGTTTCCATATATTGGAGTTACCATATACATACGGCTGGCATGCTTATGTATTTCTAGTCCTACGTATTTTGGGACTGGAGCGTGACAGCTTATTTGCTTTCTCATAAATAGATAGATACAAACTACTCAAAATACTAAAAGAGGAGTGCCCCAACCGTCTGTGGTAGAGTATCAGTATATCCTCGACCTTCATCTTCGGTCCTCTTATTCCTGCCCTCTCTGCCACAGACACCAATGCTGAATCTAGCCCTTTTCGATCCAGGTACCACAGTCCATCATGCCAAGTGCCAGTTCCAAGTCTTCGTCCCATCTTCTTCTCCTGGAAGATCACCTTAGGAATATCAAAAGAGATAATGCATTTTAATTAGAGGATTATAGAACTAATGGACAAAAGACTGACTGAAAAAGAAGGAGCATGCAAAATATTGGATAATTTTATTGAACCTGTACAATGATAGTACCCTTACAGACCACTGGCTGGAAAGTACCATCGGCTGTTTGAATGCTGTCCATCGATGCTAGGTGAGTGTAGAAAGAGAACTAACTAGCATTCCCTATCACGTATCGAGATGCACCCGAATCGACAATCTAGTCCAACGATCTAAGAGAAGACATGATGCAAGGGCGAGTGAGTCGTCAGTACCTTTCGATGGATGGACATACATGGCAGCGTTGCCTCTGGCGAAGACTGAGGTAGACTCCTCCTCAGTCCCACTCCTCATTTCTCCATCGCTTGACGCTTTCTACTTTCTCCTGAGTACCTCCAGCATGCCCAGCAGTGCATTTTAATTAGAGGATTATAGAACTAATGGACAAAAGACTGACTAAAAAAGAAGGAGCATGCAAAATATTGGATAATTTTATTGAACCTGTACAATTGATAGTACCCTTACCGACCACTGGCTGGAAAGTACCATCGGCTGTTTGAATGCTGTCCGTCGATGCTAGGTGACTGTAGGAAGAGAACTCACTAGCATTCTCTGTCATGTATCGAGATACACCCGAATCGATAATCCAGTCCAACGATCTAAGGGAAGACATGATGCAAGGGCGAGTGAGTCGTCAGTACCTTTCGATGGATGGGCATACATAGCAGCGTTGCCTCTGGCGAAGACTGAGGTGGACGCCTCCTCAGTCCCACTCCTCATTTCTCTATCGCTTGACGCTCTCTGCTTTCTCCTGAGTACCTCCAGCATCTACCTAATATTAAGACTATATATATCCAAATAAATCCTAAATAATTTCAAAAATCCAAATAAATTTCTTCAAATTCTAAATAAATTATAGAAAAATATAATTAAATATTTTAACCTAAAATAAATATTTGGTAGGACAATATGCAAGTATGGTCTCATAGTAAATCATGGAAGTCCTAAAAATTTACGTTCCCTATGTTTTAATTACCTAAATATTCTAGAAAAATCTCCAAAAATCTAAAATAGCCTAAAAATAATTCGAAATAAATATTTATATAAGTAAATATACTAAGAAATTTATTTTCTAATTAACTAAGAGAATATTCTAAAGTAATTTAATATTTAAAATAATCTATAATAAATATAATAATATAAAATACACACAAAATACCTATTTTGGGTGAGGGGGTTTACAATCAACCCAACTTAAAAGAATTTCGTCCTTAAAATTAAAAATAAGGCATAATTTGCTAAATTCTTCACATTTGTATATAAGGCAAGTCTATCGCAATCTCTTCCAAAAATTTAAATAACCAAATCTATTCAAATCCATCGCAATCACTTCAAAATTAAAAATAACCACTGTTTAAATCAAAATTCAAACTATCGTAATCTCTTCTCGATCTTTAAATAATCAACATCCAAATCTAATTCAAATCTATATGACATCCTACATCAAAATTTATATCACAATTTTCAACTATCATAATCTCCTATAGACTTTGAACAATAAACAATTCTAATCAAATCTTATTCCTATTCTCAACTTAAGAATTTCGTACTCTTCAAATTTTAAATTCAATTTTCATCTTTAACATTTCAAATAGGTGATCCAACAATCAAAATTTAGCTTTTAATTCAAATTATTAAATTTTAAAATTTTAAATCTAATTCACCAATTGTTCAAGTCTAAATTTTTATATTTATCCTCAAAATTTAAATCGATGATTCAACCTTCAATATTCAAAATTTAAATTATGTGCTCGAGGTATAAATATTTGGTCCACAATATCAAGATTTTAAAATTCATTAAATCCTCATTATCTTAATCATTCTTCTAAAAATTTCTTAAAATTTAAAATGAATTAAATCTCTCAATCTAATCTTACTTGATCACAATCTAAAAATATTTTATCTCAAGTTGACAATGCAACTTCTACCAAACTTAGAATTTATCCATCTATCACATAAGGCTTATACATTTAAGAAGAACTTTCTCAAATTATTTAATCGTGTTATTCAATCCTCAAAAATTTTAACACTAAATATATCACATGGGATATGCCCTTAATTACAAAAGATAGTCACAAAGTAATGTGATTGGCCTATGGGGTATGTCTAGTACTCTTTGTGTATCAAACTTATACCAAGCACGAGCGTTCGGGGGAAGACGGAAAACAACAATAAAGAAATCTAGGACGAGGTGATAGAATACAAGTATGGGGTTCAAAGCGATTAAAGAATTCAAAAGAGAGTGGCCAAGACAGTTGTGGATTAAAATCTTATTTTGGTAATTTCTATTCGCATGTTCACATCAGAACAGTTATGTACCTGACGTGATATGCTCTGACCAGTCTAGAGGGCAAGTATATTCGTCTAATAAGTTGAGTAAACTATATCTCAATCCACGTAAAGTAGTCATGCGAAGAGCGAACCAAGCGCACTAAGGTTGATCAGACCATAATACACTGATTCTGATTTAGATAATGTATTAGTGTGGGCCCCCAATGATACATATGTCATGAACAAGCTCGATAAAAGAATAAGCTTGCAAAACTAGGCTATAATAGCAGCATAAGTCGAGGTAGTACATAAAATATAGGTACGTTGGATTATGATGAGTGAAAGTACAAATTACATAATTTAAAACTAAAGGATAATCACAAAATCATAATCTAAATAAAAAACTCAACTATCAAGTTCTAACTACTAAGCACATAGTTTAAGATTAACAAACTACAATCCTACAAAACTATGTATCCTAACATAAAAAAAAATTACTTGGCCTACAATCAGAAAGGTTAGGTGGCACGAATTGAAAGATAAAAAAAAAAATTTAGTCGTCGCACCAATAGCGAACGTTAAGGTTTCGGAGGAACAAGATATGAAATTAAATAGAGAGACTCTTGATAATATCATGATTTCCTAGGGAAATATGGTATGCTAATCTCTGTGTTCGAGGTATGATCAAGGGAAGTGTTATATTCTTTCCTCTTGGCTTCCTAAGGTATTGTTCTGCTAATATCAAGACAATGATCTAAATTTATAGTTCTAATATTATCTCACTATGAAAGTTAGGTTTAGTCCTAATGTTCAATCTTGGATTTCTATTGGTTCCTCAATACTAGGGTCAAACAATATGGTCAAATTTATTACTAACTCTAGTCGTGTATATACTACTCTCAAGTCCTTCATAAATATATCAAGGGATAGTGGTCAATTAACCTACAGGTAAGGGATGCTAGGGTTCATTAGGTATTCTAAACTTAGTGATGTGCCAATATTCTACTTGTATTCTTAGTAGGAATATTATCCTAATTATCATCCTAATAACAAGGATTTCTATATTCTAGCAGAAGGCTATACTCAAGAAATTATTAGGGAAGTACATGAATCAAGCAGAATACAATTATTTAAATAGAACAGACTAGGAGGAAGGTGAGTCATAGTCAAATATGGATGAGATCCTATACTCTAATCCTATTTGCATGCTTGCTTGGTACAGTAACGTAACCAAGACAATATACTCTCGACATGCATGGATCACCACAAAAATATGTCACGCCCCAGTCCCAAAATACGTAGGACTAGAAATACGTAAGCATGCCAGCCGTATGTATATGGCAAATCTAATATATGGATACCATAATACACACATACGCTGTAATATGAACATTAACTCACATGTGGTATATATATTGTCATAATTCACAGGGCATAACTAGATCTCATCTACAGAATCAAATTACCAATCAGCTATATAACTGAATCAAGTATAAAATATTTGATAAGAATAAGTAGTTGGGCGAAGACAAATCCACTACCAACTAGAATATAAGAGAAATAAAATAAGTACATCTAATAATCAATGAGGCTCGAAGAGAAGACCTCCTCGAAAGAGAGATAAGTAGCAAGTCCTGATTTATGCTCCTGCAAATAGTCATAATCGTCTACACCTGGAAAGGGACCAGGTCCTCAGAGGAACATAAAAAGATAAATAGAAGCATGTCAATTGAATACAGTAAAATATGCACAATAGACAAAAAATATATAAGTACGCTGCACTAGACAATCTATATGAAAATGCATAATGAGAACAACTTTTTGACGTATGGGCATGGGTTGGCTACTCTATCTAATCTCACAACTCACGCACACGTCAGGGACATCATCAGCCATCATACCGTGAGGGTAGCGACCATCGTGACACCATCAGCCGACATACCGCGAGGATAGCGACCATCGGACGCGACTACCATAGTGCATGATAGTTACTATGGTTTACCAAAGTAGTTATAGCCCATACGCCTACTCATTGTCCTCCCCTCCCATGATACTATGTGTCAAGTGTGTGTCAACATATATATATTATATAATTATGACTGAAAGAAAATACACATGCAATGAATATATAAAAATATAATAAGCATTCAAAGTATTGTAAGCAATTTGGCAAGGTATCTTGCCTGGTTTGAAAAATAATGAAGTCCCAACTCAAGGCATCGTCCGATCTACCCGTCACATAAATTAAACAAGTTAGGTTATAAAAGTGGGTGAATAGGTTCCTCCATTTTAATCTATTTTAATTCTAAATAAAATAACCTAAAATAGTATTTTTAATCTTACTATAATCTAATTTTATTGTTTAAACCCTAATTTTAGTCTAAAGAAAGTCAGATTTACGGATTTGTGATCCATGGTATGCAAATCGAGGCAATCCGTTGACCAAAAAGTCAACCAACTCAAATCCTAGATTTGTTTGTAAAATCCTATAGATCTTAGCGCTAAATGAATGTCGGAATCGACGGTTTTATAAAATCACAAGTCGCTAAAGAGTTATGGACACAAGGGCGCACAGATGACAGTTTTTGGTAGTTTTCTATTTATGTCTATGTTGCACGAATTTTATAGTAGATTAAACTTATATTTTAAATTTTGGAAAAATAATTTTATGTAAGTTCATTATGTCAACTTTCTGAAATTTCAAACGGTTCATAATTCCGAGTTGGAGATCTCCCGTAATCTCAAAAATACCAAAATGCGTCTGATTTCGGATAGCTGACACTTTTAGAATTTTTTGGAAAAATAGTTTCATAAATTATTAAAATAATTTATATAATCAGAAAACTAACCTTGATATAGTTCTAACAAAAAATTGGAGCACGTTTGGAGTCCGGAGCTAGGAGATATCATCTTTTTAAATCGTCATAACTACTAGAAAATGAGGCTGAATTTATGACGAATTTTGATTATTTTTGGACAGAAAAGAGAGAAGTTTGGGGAAAAATATATAAAAAAAGAGTTTATTCCATAAGTCTAATAGATATTTATAATGGTGGAGACTACTTAATTGAATATGACTAGGATTGGCTAATTTGATATGATTAGGATCGGTTTAAATAATGATAGGATATGCATGAAGTTGCTTTTCTAGTAGTCTCAGGATTTGAATTAGTTTAAAATAGAGTTTGATTCTTCTCAATAATTTATAATCTTAATTAGAATTAAAGATAATACAAATAATTTATATATAATATCTATTAATACTAAATTATCATCTATCTAATATTAAGACTATATATATCCAAATAAATCCTAAATAATTTCAAAAATCCAAATAAATTTCTTAAAATTCTATAAATTATAGAAAAATATAATTAAATATTTTAATCTAAAATAAATACTTGGTAGGACAATATGCAAGTATGGTCTCATAGTAAATTATGGAAGTCCTAAAAATTTACGTTCCCTATGTTTTAATTACCTAAATATTCTAGAAAAATCTCCAAAAATCTAAAATAGTCTAAAAATGATTCTAAATAAATATTTACATAAGTAAATATACTAAGAAATTTATTTTCTAATTAACTAAGAGAATACTCTAAAGTAATTTAATATTTAAAATAATCTATAATAAATATAATAATATAAAATATACACAAAATACCTATTTTGGGTGAGAGGGTTTACAGTTTTGGTGCAAGCATACCTCAGATGGTCCACCTTTTCGCAGTTGTAGCACTGTCGGGGGTCTCCTTTAGGTCATGTATCGCCTGAATTGGCAACCGCCAGTGCTGACTTTACTTCAGGAGGACCACATGTCCCTGCCTGCAGCTTGATGCGAGTCTCCTCCTGGATCATGGTCGAGATAGCCTCCTCAAGTGTAGGGATCTTCGCTTGGGTTAGAAGTAGTGCTGTCCTCTGAGAAAATATTACGGCCAACCCCTTAAGGAACTTCATCGTCCTCTCCTGCAGACATACCTGTCTCTCCTTACACTTCGGGTCCTCGTAGTTCGTCCGATCTGATGAGTGATCATAATCCAACCACTGACGCTCCAACTCCGTGGCATACTCCTGTACCGTCTTCTCTTCCTGTACGGTGTCGTCTATCTTCCCCTTCATCTGGAAAACCCTCAAGTTATTCCCCACACCATCTTAGGTACTCCTCAACTTCTTTCACATGTCCTTCATCATCTCAAGTCCATCCACTATGGCGACGATCGAATGGACTAAAGAATTGAGGAGCTAAATGTAAATCACTATATGAGTGGACTTCCACTCGTCGCGTCCTGCTGAGCCCTCATCCGGCTCTGTCTTCTCTCCTGACAAGAAACCCTCCAGGTTCTTCCATGCGAGGGTTCTCCTCACCCGTCGTGACCAACTCAGGTAGGTGGCCGATCCATCAAGCTTCAGATCGATGGAGGGAAGTTCCAACTTTGTCTGTGTTCATGTCGCGCTCTCACCAGCCGACAGTTTTATCAGTTTCATCAATGTTGCGACCTTCACAGGGTCCAACTTCTTGATGATCTCCTCCATCGATCGTCCTCTTCTCCGATCACCTCATACCCGTCACACGATTCACATTCATCCTCTTCGTCCTCTCCTAGACTCGATCATGCCTCTCCTCCATCGGATCCAGGCCTTGTATGTCAACGTCCGGAATGACCTGCGAGATACCTCAGGAACCGCGGCAGAAGGCTCATGCGGGCTCCGCAAGAGTCGCGGTTTCTCGGTGGTGGCAGAAGTGTGGTGGCGGCGATAGTGGTGGTGGGTGAGCGATGCGACGATGGTGGTGGTGGCGGCGGTGGTGGTTGCGCGACAACGGTGGTGGCGGCTAGGATTTGTGGCGGCTAGGGTTTCTGCTCTGATACCATGTAGAATACTTTGGAGTTGTATATAGATTGATAATCTCTTGGCTATATATAGCCTTACAATCCTCCATCTTACATAAAATTCTCTAATATATTCTAATATACCAACAGACTCACACTCACCATTATATATATATATATATATATATATATATATATATATAACACGCATGCACACACACACACACACACACACACACACATACATATATATATATATATATATATATATATATATATATATATATATATATATGTGTGTGTGTGTGTGTGTGTGTGTGTGTGTGTGTGTGTGTGTGTGTGTCCCAGTGGCCGTAGCCTAGCGGTGAAGGCGGGGTGCCCCAGTGCGGAGGGCCCGGGTTCGAATCCCCTTGGAGGTATGCCTCCAAGCACTATTAAGAAATGGGCACAAAAAAAATTTATATATATATATATATATATATATATATATATATATATATATATATATATATATATATAGACACACACACACACACTCACAAACAAATACTTATAAATACCCATTGGTATTCATGATACCAACACACAAGTTAGGATACCAATCCCAACCTCATGATACCAACATAACAATACTAAAATAACTATATATATATATATATATATATATATATATATATATATATATATATATATATATATATATATATATATATAAAACTCAAGTTCTGATGTAAAACCTCAAAATACTAACTTTTCATAAACATATAGGATACAAAAATACATATAAGAGCTTTAGCCATGTATTTCATGAATCTCTTTGACACACTCTTAGAATATCTATTTTGAATATAATGATATTTTTCATTACTAATTAAAGACAATTTTTTGAAGAATTACAAAAGCAAAAGTTGGTCATAACACTACTAGCAACCCATGACAACTATCCTACTATAAAAAATTTAGATTTACAATATTTAAAGTCTTGTAGAATCTATTCCTAACCAAGAAAGGTTTCCTATTGAGTTCTAAATTGAATTTCTATTAGAGGGAAAAGTAACATACCTATTGGGAAGGGCTCCCAATAACAACCTCTTAAATGGATGGTGTAGGAAGAAGAAATGTGCTCAAGCTTCCTTGGTAGTGCTCTTTGCTAGCCTCCTATGTTCCTCAAGCTTGGTTCCTCCTTTGGAAGTATTTTGGTGAAGTTTGGGTGGTGGAAAGGTTGTGGAGAGGAAGGTTTTTGGAAGAGGGAATTTGGAGAAGAAGATTTGGAGGAGGGAATGAAGTAAAGTGGGGTGAAGTGAAGAAGGTGGGGAACTTATAGTGGCTGGCCACTTTAGGAGGGTGTGGGGGTGTGTGAGGGGGTCAAAACTTCTCTTGGAAGCCTCTTGGATATTATCTTGTAGAGGTGGAAGACTAGATATTTGTTTTGAAGATGTGAGATGCTAATTATCTAGATATTTTCTCATCCATGATTAATGCCTGACCTAAACATAACACTTCCATTAAACTAAACATTGGTTAACCCTAAACTAAACACTAATTATAATTAATTAACTAATTAGTAATTAAATATTAATTAATCATGACAATAATAAATAATTATAATTTTAAATTTTTTGAAAAGTGGAGGTTATATGACGCAACCCGTCATAGAATACCCATTCAATCGGATCTTCAGCGACACAAAATATGTATCTATATATGTATACTATATATCTATGTATATATGTAATCTATATATATCTATATGTATGTAATCTATATATATCTATATACATCATATACATTTATATATCTTTATACATCATATACATTTATATATCTATATATATATATATATATCTATATATATCATATACATATATATATATATATATATCTATATATGTCATATACATATTTTATATATATATATATATATATATATATATATATATATATATATATATCATATACATATATATGTATCTATATATGTATCTATATATGAATACTATATATTATCTATATATATATATATACTATGTATCTATGTATCTATATATATATATATATGTATACTATATATATTATCTATATATGTATACTATATTGTATCTATATACGTGTATCTATGTATTTATATATGTATCTATATATATGTATCTACTAATATGTGTATCTATATATATATATATATATACGTATTTATACATAGGTATCTATAAATATATCTTATATATACATTATTTTATATAGAGATTTGTCCCATCTATAAACCAGAAATAGCATAAAATTAACCTAAAAATCTAGTAGATTAAATCTATTAAATTATATTTCACCAATTAATGTGAATTATTCATGATATAGGTTATCTGGACCCCGTCACACTCTGACTTGTTTCATTCGCTTTGGACCCCAGGCGAGTATAGTCTCTGATGGTTTTTTTACTGATAATTTCTATAACACATGTAGTATTGTTGTATTTGATTCCTGACACAAAGAAACACGGACTAGCATATCTTATATATTTTTTGACTTTGATCTTGTACAATACCTGATATTCGTGTGATTCTTGTATGCTAGTCGGGACGGAAAAGTGCTATTTTATATGTGATCATACCCTAATCCTGTGCAAATATAATTTTTGTGCAAAGGCTAACCATACACTTCATGTATGATTAACCGGCTCCCATTGTGCAATCCTAAGCCGATCACATAATCAAACTAGTATTTCAAAACACTTAGTGAGTATAGAATTCCTTGTTGATATATGACATATTCTCTGTTTATTTATTTTTCTTGTTCATTTCTTACTATGTCTTGATGTCAGTTTATTTATCCATCATATACTACTTTTCTATCACTGTTTTATAGTCCTTATCATGTATTGAAACTGCTATTAGAATTGTACTCGTTCAATCCTGATTGGATAATATTTCAGGTAGCACTTAGAAGGACCTGTGTCCCATCTATTATGGATTTTGAAAAATAGCTTCGAGCCTGAATTTACCTCCTGGAGGATCGAGGAAGGCCGCAAGCGGGAGACCTAGTTATAATAATAGTTAAAGTTGCAGACTTACTGTAGTTGTATGATTTATGAAATACAAGATTTTGTACTGTAACCTTTATATCATATATATACTACAACATATTTTCACCTACCTTAGTTTTGTGATTGAGTATAATATTTATTCTCTTTATACTATGAGGTATTGGTTATACAGTACTAGTTCCAGACAGCGTTCTACCGCCGACACTACGGCGTAGGCTAGACGTACCCACGCACTCGTACCCAAACACCCGGGTGCGGGTTGTGACACATTTTTATGGTGGCCCATGCAGGTCAGACTTCGCAAGAAGTACGATATCGTAATAGTAATTATGACTAGAGTACTATACGAGTCTACAATAGGATATAGGATATTAGGAATAGGAAATACTCAATCACAACTAGAAATTTTAACTCTAAATTAATTTACTAATCTTGATCACCCTGAATGACTTGATATCTTCTCCAATTTTTGTCCTCAAATAATATCTTATTTTGTGTCTTAATGATGTATCCTTATTGATTTATTATATTCTAGAATGACACCTATAATATATTCCAGAAGGACACGGGAGACCAGAGCACCTGGTTGTTCAGGAGCAGCTACAAAAGTCGCTCCAGTTGATATCTTCCTTCTCCTCCTTCACTTCCATCCCAAGAAGGTATACAATCGAACACTAGAGGCATGCCCACTAAAGGAACACATTTATACGAGCACTTCAGATGTATGCTGGAGACGTAGAGGGCTCAGCCTGAGGCCCAGAGAGAACCCAAAAAAAATGATACAAGAAAGCATTGAAAGTTCCCATCATATGGCTTTGGCATCTATAGAGAAGTTTGTATCTCAGCAACAACAGCCTGTTCAACAGAAAATGGACAATATCTTGGACTTCAAGAAGATGGCTCATCGGGAGTTCAAGGGAACTAAAGGGATCTTATACGCGGATGAATGGCTCGAGGATATCGAGCGAATTATGCGGGTTGCTCGGATACCAGAAGATCTGAAGATAGAGGCTGTAGGCTTGCAGCTTCATGATATCGCCTGCACTTGGTTCAGAAATGAGCCCAGACTTGCTGATCCAGACCTAACCTGGGACCAGTTCAAACACATTTTCAAACAGAAGTTCTTTCCTGCAGTAGCCCAGGGCGTTCTGGAGAAACAATTCTAGAACTTGGAGCAGGATAGTCTCTCGGTAGATGAATATGCTGCAGAATTCGGCAGGCTGAGCCGATTCACCGAATATATGGTGAGAGATCCGGTGGACCAAACCCGCAGATTCTGACAAGGCTTGGCTCAGGAAATTAGAGTCATTATCCCCTATAGTATCACAACTTTTGCTGGAATTGTTGCTGAATCCCAAAGGATCGAGGTGGACATGGGCTTTAAATCCAAGCGGGATCGGAATGCGTTCGAAGGAGGCAGCAGCACGGGACCAGCAAAACGTTCCTATTTTTAGCAGAGGACTTTCCAGCATCAGCAACAGCATTGTCCTCTAACTAGATTTCTGGCACAGACGCATCCTCAAAAACAGATCCAGCAGACCCATTTTTGCCATTTTTGCTAGAAACAGGGACATTCCTGCGAATTATGCAGAAAAAGACTTGGAGTCTATTTATACTGTGGATCTGCGGGACATCATGTGAACAACTGTCATATTCGAGGTACAAAAAATCAAAAGGGACCAGCTAAGCCACCTGTGGCACAACAGCAGAAGGGGCCTCCACTTCCAACACAACAGCAGCAATTTGTCCACAACCAGCAGAGGAGAGCCAGAGCTTTTGCTATAACTGTCGAGGAAACTGAGCCCACCGGTGATGTTATAGCAGGTTCTATTCTTCTCGATTCTATTCCAGCCATAACATTATTTAATTCTGGTGCATCTCATAGTTTCATATCTGTGTCTTTTGTACTTAAGCATAATTTAGTAGTAGAACCTTTGAGTAGAAACTGTAAGATCACGACTGGGGGAGGCATCATCCTAGTCAGTAATGTTTGCAAGGGATATCACGTTATATTAGGAGACCATATTTTGTCTGCTAGCTTACTCGTAATGCCACTTCCAAATTTTGACTTTGTCCTTGGAATGGATTGGTTGGGTATTCATTTCGCTAGCATTGACTGTCGCAGGGGTCGTGTGCTGTTTCGACCTCCAGGAGAGCCGAAGTTCGAGTTTGCTAGAAAGACAGGGAAGCCAGATCGTATAATTCTTTGCAAAGCTATAATGGAGGAGAAAGAGCTACTGCATCCTATTATTGCTGAGTTCTTAGATGTGTTTCCCGAGGAGTTATCAGGATTGCCACTAGATAGAGATATTTAATTCTCTATTGATCTAATACCGGAAGCAGAACCAATATCGCAGCATGTCTACCGGATCAACAACAATGAGCTGGAAGAGCTAAAGAAACAGATCGATGAATTAGATGACAAGGGATTCATCAGATCAAGTTCGTCGCCCTGGGGAGCTCCGATACTTTTTGTGTCAAAGAAGGATGGATCGGTGCAGATGTGCATCGATTACAGGGCCCTGAACAACCTAACAATCAAGAACAAATATCCGTTGCCGAGAATAGATGATCTCTTCGATTAGTTGAGTGGCGCAAAGATATTTTCAAAGATTGAATTAAGATCCGGATATCATCAGGTAAAGGTAAAAAAGGAAAATATTTCGAAGACTGCATTCAGGACTCGATATGGCTAGTACAAGTTCTTGGTGATGTCGTTCGGGTTAACTAATGCCCCAACAGTCTTTATAAACTTGATGAACAAGGTATTCCAACAGTACCTGGATAAGTTCGTGGTAGTGTTTATAGATGATATCCTTGTATACTCAAAGACGCTAGAAGAATACGAAAAGCATTTAAGAATAGTGCTTGAAACTCTCAGGAAGGAGAAGCTCTATAGAAAACTTTCTAAATATGCATTTTTCTTAAACAAAGTGGAGTTTCTCGGACATATAGTGACTGGATATGGAATATCAGTTGATCCAAAGAAGATTGCTGTCGTAGAATCTTGGGCCACTCCAAGCTCTGTTGCAAAAATTAGAAGCTTCTTAGGATTAGCTGGATATTACAGAAAGTTCGTAAAAGATTTCTCTCGAGTTGCAGAGCCTTTGACTAAACTCACTCGGAAAGATGTAGAGTTTATTTGGATAGAGGAGTGTCAGGTTTCTTTTCAGGAATTGAAGAAGAGGTTGACGTCTGCTCCTATTTTGACGTTGCCATCAGGGTCTGGAGGTTTCACTATTTATAGTGATGCATCGGAAAAAGATTTGGGTTATTTTCTTCAGCAGAATGGGAAAGTGATTGCCTATGCATCCAGGCAATTACGTTCTCATGAGAAGAACTATCCTACCCACGATTTGGAGTTAGGAGCAGTCATCTTTTCCTTGAAATTATGGAAATACTATTTGTACGGAGAGCGTGTGGAGATATTTACAGACCACAAGAGCTTGAAGTACGTTTTCACTCAGAAGGAGTTGAACATGAGGCAACATCGGTGGTTGAAACTGATGAAAGATTTTGACATATCTTTGCAGTATCATCCTGGGAAAGCCAATGTAGTTGCCGATGCCTTGAGCAGGTATCCGGTAGCTATGTTGTTGACACAGGATCGGTATTTGTTGGAGGACTTGGATAGCTTGGGCATGGAGGTGATAGTTTCTGGTTTTGCTATACAGATGTGGGGGTTACAGATAGACTCAGAGTTGATAGAAAGGATCAAGGCAGCCCAATATAAATATGTATCTCTGAGGAGCATCGAGCTCAGGTGAGAGCAGGATTGGATGATGATTTCACCATTGCTGAGGATGGTTCTTTGCGGCATGGTGTTAGATTGTGTGTGCCTAGTGGGGAGCTGCGTGAGGAGGTATTACAGGAAGCGCATCGCTCCTAGTACTTCATACATCCCGGTGCCAACAAGATATATCGGGATATGCGAGAGAGTGTGTGGTGGTATGGCATGAAGAGGGAAGTGGCACAGTTTGTATCCACATGCTTAGTGTGCCAGCAAGTGAAAGCCGAGAAGTAGAGGCCAGGAGGTTTACTTCAGCCATTACCTATTCCAGAGTGGAAGTGGGAGCACATTACCATGGATTTTGTGTCCGGACTTCCACGATCTCCAAGAGGGAAAGACGCAATTTGGGTCATCGTTGACAGGTTGACCAAGTTGGCCCACTTTTTGCCCTTCAAGGTGGGTTTGTCTACGGAGAAGCTGGCAGAGATGTATGTGAGGCAGATTGTCAGGATACATGAGGTTCCCGTCAGCATAGTCTCAGATCGGGATAGTCGTTTCACTTCTCATTTTTGGAGGAGTTTGTAGGCGAGTTTGGGCACTCAGCTCAAGTTTAGTACTACATATCACCCCTAGACAGATGGAAAGTTAGAGAGGACTATTCAGACTCTCGAGGATATGCTACGCACTTGTGTATTAGATTTCGAAGGATCTTGGGAGGATCATCTTTATCTGGTGGAATTTGCATACAACAATAGTTACCAGGCAAGCATCAAGATGTCTCCTTTCGAGGCTTTGTATGGCCGAAGATATCGTACCCCATTATCTTGGGAAGACGTAGGCGAGCGAGCATTGTTGGGACCAGAAATGATAGTAGATGCTGCGAAGAAGGTAAAGCAGATTAGAGAAAGACTTCGTGTGGCTCAGGACAGACAGAAGGACTGGTCCGATAGTTGCCGGAGACCGTTAGGGTTCGAGATTGGAAAATTGGTGTTCTTACGAATTTCTTTAACACATGGCACGATTCATTTTAGGAGAAGCGGGAAGCTCAGTCCAAGGTTTATCGGGCCCTTCAGTATTACCGAAAGGGTCGGTGCCGTAGCCTACCGGCTTGTCACGCCCCAGTCCCAAAATACGTAGGACTAGGACACGTAAGCATGCCAGCCGCATGTATATGGCAACTCCAATATATGGAAACCATAATACATGCGTACGCTGTATAATGAACAATAATTCACAAGTGGTAAAATTTATCACAAGTCACAGGGTATAACTAAATCTTATCCACAGAAATAAAATATAAATGAATAACCAATAACCATATAACTAGATCTCAATATAAAGTATTTAGAGATGATCGTCGGATGGAAACAAATCCACTGCCGAACTAGAATATAAAATGAACAAGATAAATACCATATAAGTACAACATCTAACAACCACGAGGCTCGAAGAGAAGACCTCCTCGAAATATACGTAGCAAGTTCGGATCTGCGCTCCTGCGAATACACATGAACATCTACACCTGGAAAGGGACCAGGTCCTCAAAGGGACATAACAAGATACATAGAAGCATGCCATAAAGTAAATACTGAATAAATAAAGAGGGTGTGCTAACCATCTAAGTGTATGCAATTTGAGAACAACTTAGTACGTATGGGAAAGTGTAGGCTCGACATATGCTGACATAATTCACCAATCGTCGTGACTGACTTGTATATGCCACATATGCCCCCTAAACATGGGCACTCTGCAATCGTCCATCTCCGAGGAGCATGGTATCTGAAATAGTATAACGTCCAACGTTCTGTAGAGTGTGGTATCTGCAAAAATAATAAGTGACGCCCAACACTCTAAACAACGTGGTATCTGCAATATATATATACGTCCGTATCACTCCGTCGAGTGCAGTATCTGTATAAAGGAGGTGGGTGTCCCATACGCCTACTAGTCGTTCTCCCTGCCCAATACAAATGTACAAGTCGCGAACACGACGTGGACATCTCGTACTAAAATGCAAGTCTCTATAGAAATAAACAACTAAGCTAAATATCGATACACGTGTTGCTCACACTGATGGCCATCGATTATGAGGCCCGCGTTCCTACATGAAATCACTCTGTGACGTGAAATGATACGTGTCAAGGCCTGGGGAGTCATACCGATAACTCCACAACTTTAGGAGGGTCCACTAGACACTAGGTCAGACACAAGTCCTAACATCAACGCCTTCGTTGACTGCACCCGAGTCTCTCTCGGACGCGCACAGTTATATAATACTAAATAAAATAAACATGCAACTAATAATAAAGAATTTAAATAGTACAACAAGGCAAGGTATACTTGCCTGGCAAGAGAGCTGCAAAATGTAACGTCCAGATGTCAAACACCAAGAGTCAAAAACTATGGCCTCAGAATGAACGTCTCCGGATGCTGAAATGAATATCACCAACGTTTCCAGAATAAGCGAAATAGCTATAAAAATACTACCCTTTCGTCCAATTTGGACACAGGGGCAAAACGATAATTTCGGGTCAAAGCGGAATCCACAAGTGGCCCACTTTGCACCGAAAAGCGTGCCAAGGGTAAAGGTCTCTAAAAAGGAAAAATTATAGGTCAAACAAACTCTAAATGTCAGTACGAACTCAACGGTATGTCTAGATGTGGATTCCGATGAGCCGAACTCAATTTCCCCCAAAAAGTCAACCGTAGGGCCCGCCAATTGGCGACTTGGTCAACTGTCTCAGAATTGTGTGAAAATTGGGTCACAGGACCAGCGCAATACCACGAGTACATTGGCGCAAGTTTGGTCGCATTCTGACGAGCGTGCACAAAATGCACACGGCTTTTGTAAAAGTTGCGATATTGGGAGTTTTCTGCGGATACGGGCTGATACCGAAGCACACACGCGTCCAAATCAGTTTCCGCGAAATCTCACACGTCCGAGTATACTGCAGGCACCTTTTGGTACACTTGGTACACAGCAGGGCGGTCCCGTTTGGCGGGGCGCACTCCGTTTCATAATTTTTAGAATTTGGAAAAAAGTAAGTTTTTGGGTTTTCTATCTAATTTATTTTAACATACAGCAAAAAATAAAATATTGTAAATAACAAAAATTAAACTAGGTTAGGTGGTCTTCGCATACCAAAAAGAAAAATTGAATTCGGATCTCTGTGGTGGGAGATACGAGTCCGGGAACATAGGTAGTCACCACAGTTTTCTGCGATACCCAAAAGTTGTCGTTTTCCGTCAACTTGGTCGCTGTTTTCGCCTAGGTTTACGCGCTAAACGAGGTAAACTAATATACAGGATTTAGATAGGGATAGGTGGTGACATACCGGAGAAGACGGGGTCGAGTTTGGTCGAGCGAGGGTGCTAGAATCGAGACGAGAACACATGTACGTTGCTGTGTATTTCTGTCTCGGTGCACTGGATCGCGGACGTCGCGCGGGCGCGGCGGGCGACTCCGGCGGCCCT